>BQNB010132309.1:3026-18648 GCA_026074375.1 Tanacetum coccineum | reverse complement strand
ATCTCAGCCGTATTCCATTTGTACTTAATGTTTTTTGGTGAATATATTTACCGGGGTAACTCCCTTTACCAAAAAAAAAGCTTGCCAACCCATTGGATCTCGGCTGGGACGACCCAAAGGGCTCACAACATGCGTGTTCGAGTGCCTCTTATGCCAAGGAAGAGTTTATGTAAGTTTTTAAAAATTGAAACATGCATTAATGCTATATAATACACAACCCATGTGGCCTACTCTTTCTTTCCTTTCCCTTTTTCTGTTTTCTGTCGTGCCCCAACAGTGGGTTGTGCCCACTTGTGTTGTGTTTTCTCCTTCACACATCACCCATCATATGTATATCTATATAAAATGCATGTCCTACTTCTTCTCTTTTTCTTTTTGGCTGCTCAACAGACGCAACAACAGTGAGTTTTTACACTCACTGTTTTCGGTTTTCTTTTCTTACGCAGCAATACCCACAACATTTATATATAATAGTTTTCTATCTATTTTGCATGTTTACGAGTTGCATGGTTAGCACGAGGAGACTTAATCTTGAGACACGAAGACGACCCTCTCGTCCCTTGCGGAACGCACGACTGCAACAGCAGTAGCAACTTGCCATGGCTCGTTGGTGTGCGTTATGACACAAGTTGGTGTCGAGTAGGTGTGAGGCCTTGGTACGAAACAACAAGCAAGAGTTGTTCGTTCCTAACAGCGTCTGTGACGCACCCATAGCGAGCAAAAAGGGTCATTGTGGTTTGTTTTGGGTTACTTGGTCACGCCCCTTGTATACGTCGAGGTCACAATGTAAGGGTTTCTACAACATTTCATGCGTAACCCTAAGGTTTATTACTCCCTAACGAGCCAACGTATTTGATCACGACATGCTTAGGGTTTTTACAAAACTTCTTGGTTCGTTACTTGTTCATACGCGTGATGCGTTGTTTGAAAGTTTTATTATATGTTGTTATTTTATGCGCGATGTGACTCGGTCTTCGCATGCATGCTAACTACGCATGGCTATATGTCGTGCACTAGTATGCGATGCCAAGGCTTTTTGGCTAGCTTGCCAAGCCGGACGCGTTTTGGTCTTTGGTTGCGAGTGAGACTACAAGGGTGAATGACATGGCGCGATGAATGTTATGCTACGAGAATGACTTACAAGAGTCCAAACGTTGCTAGTTGGCGACGAGAAGTGATGGTGTCAAGGAACTCGACCCTTTTCTTGTTTCTACCCCTTTAAAACAGACGCCTCCTTTTGCTCTTAGACTCAACGAAACTCCAAATTGAACTTTATTGCTTTACTTCTCATTTTCAAAGTTAAAAGCGTGCATGCAGTCCTTATTTATACTCACATTATTTCTAGCTTACTAAGATATTTCATGTGCATGTGAATGGTATTATTTACATCTACTATTGATGAATGTAATACTATTTGTTATAATTGATTTTTCTAATACTGTTAGAGAATATATACTATTGTTGAATTGAGAGTTGAAACAAGACGTAGCATGTGAAGAAATTTTGAAAGAATATAAGGTGTAGGGCATTATGTGTAAGAATGTAATGATAGTGTTAGTTTGCTTATTTTGAATTTCTTTCTACTGATTGACTTAGATAACATTGTGTATATTAGAGTTTTGAGGAAATGAAACGTCAAGGTATACTTATTTATTTAGTAATATTTAAATATTGGTCCATTTATATTTTATTTATTGAAGTATGAACGGGTTCACAAAATAATATAGTCGTGCAACTTTGTTTCACAAAGCGTGAAAAATATGATTTCTTATTGCTACGCGTTTTCTAAAGTAACCCTTTTGATTCGTAAACAAAATAACGATTTATACTTGCTATTATAATCCTCAATAGCGTAAAATTTTGCATGTCGCTTGAAGGATAACTTTTTATTGGAAAGAAATGGAACATATTGAAACGGCTTGCGATACATGCTCTTGCGAAAAATGACAAGGAGTTCTAAATTTTTTCGAGGTGCTACATGAACAAACTAATGATGTCCAAAATCCTTTCAACGTGTTCATAAGCATCGTTGTTTTTGTTCCCTAAGAAGGTGTCTTCTCTCAGTTCTCTAATGAACTGACTTTTAATCTCAAAATTGACATTGCCTCTGATTTTAGGTTTAACCACGCCTGGTGCCTGGTTTCCACGAGTCAATGCCAAATACTGCTGCATCGTGAGTGTGTTGATGTCGGCCTCACCCATATAGCTTCTTGAAATTAAGAATAAACAAAATTAATTCTTAAAACTTAAAAAAACAAATACATGAATTCAAATTGTAAACTTATTTTAGCTTTCCGGTAGCAGCGCCAAATACTTGATGCCTATAATCGTTTAAATTAAAATTTAAGTTTTTTTATAAAACTCATTTATTTATGGTCTACAACGCACTAACCGACAGACAACCAGATCGTGTGTAGTGTAAGATTGGTAAATCCGAGGTCGTCCCAAAAGCTAAGTGTTTTAGTTTTAATTTGAATAGGTCACAAATTAAAATGGTTTGAGTCTGATTTGACAGATTGAAAGTATTTTTTTTTTTTTGGGTAAAAGGGCTACTACCCCGGTAAAATATATTACTCCAAAAAAGCGTTTAAGAACAATGGATATAGGTGAAGTCCTATATCACAACCCGTTACATGGGCAACAACCAGCATAAAAAGCTAAAACCAAACAAACCTCCATAAGAATGACATGCCACTCTTATAGACTACCAAACATTAAAAACAAGAAGAAAACAAATACTATTTTCTACCACTCATATTTAGCTTGAAGTCACGATATTCCTTAAGAGCATCATCAAGGCCGATGACCTGATCCGCATAGCCATCATAGAAATCAAAATCATCTTCTTCAAGCTCATTACCACCTCCTAAAGAACCACCCAATGCGGTAAAAACAGCCTCATCATCAGTAGTATCATCTTCATTAATAATTTCACGATTATCCCATTTAGAAGGACTCCTAACATTCTTACCCTTAAGACCATTACCAGAACCAGAATTAGAACTACTAGGAACATCAGCCCCCTTCTTTTTCTCATCCAATAATGACCAAAAATGAGCTAAAAACGAGCTAAAACGAGCTAATTACACATACCTTTTACCTAATAAAACGAGCTAAAAAGACCAATAATGACCAAAAATGCATGAGAAATACATTGTATATGTTTGTTTCGTGAATTGTGTCTTGCAGGTATGGATATGTCACAAAAAAGACAACATCACCACCTTTCTTTTGCTGCCACATAACCGTAGACTTAGGCTTATTCAACCTAATACCATTAAAATCAGCGCCCTTCTTCTTCTTACGGCTCTTGACCTCAGTAAACCCGTCATCATTCTCTTCCATAACCGTAGTATTAGCAACCCTAGCTGAATGTTTAGGAACCTCCTCACGAACACGTTTAGGACACAATAAAGTATCATGACCAAAACTTTTACAATCAACACAATGTGGAGGCTTCCATTCATACTCAACTCGAACAGTCTCCTTAATATGACCATCGCCTTCATCCACCGGAATAGCCATAGTAACCTCCTTTTTCAAACCAGCAGCCGCGTCAATCTCAATCAAAGCTCTAGCAAAATTAATCCTACCCCATGATTCCACACACATAGAACTAGTAAAAGCATCAAGCATGATAGGCTTACCAATCTGAGTACCAAGCAAACTCAAACCATCCTCCGAGTAAGCAAGAACAGGAACATTGTACATTTTTACCCAAACCGAAACTTTAGTGACCTCACCTCTCTTCAACGACACACTAGGTGACCATTTGCTAAGAATAATAGGTGATTTGCGAATCAACCACGGTCCCTTCTCAATCACTTGATCCCTACCTGATTTAGTAGCAAACTAACCTAGTTACTAACCTAGTTACTCTTTTATTATACTAACCTAGTGTTTCCGAGTGCAATATCTACTTATCGCTTATGGTGGTTCTCGACATACCCGATTGGGCATCGAAACCTGTCCTATGTATCCTATGATCTTAAGTCCCCGTTGGTCATGAAGGGCAAATATCCAGTCTATAGTGATTAACCCCCAGCTATCCTAAAGACCCGTGTAATGCCGATAATCCCACTTCTCGGCTATAAACCCTCCTGGAAGGATTTCCCAAATTTTATAAGTATCTATCATATTGTATGCGGTGATATGAGCAATCCCAACACTAAGGACAGTTGTTAACCTATCCCTAGTACCAGTTAACCCTTAATTTAACATGTAAGCCTACTATAAGGACTAACAGGATCTACACTAGCCCTTAATACTACCAAAACTTAGGGATCATGCAACAGGCGATAAGGATATCCAATTAACAATAATTCAACAGGAAACAAGCATCAAAACCATATCAAAATCATAACAAAGCTAGCACTTAAGGTGCTTAGCCACTCTTACTATAGATGACACAAGAAATAGTGAAAGTACTCTTGGATTAAGAAAATATATGTGATGAATGATTAATACATGAAATAAGTTAAAGTGATCTCTCCGTTGGACTAGTGATGGATGGAGCTGAATTCTTTTTTCTATGAAAGCCTTAGTAGATTCCTGAAACTCCCTTGTGAATGAATGATACAAATGAGTAGGGAATGGGCCTCTATTTATAATATTCGATTCAACTACGGCATAGTTGAAGGAGTTAACTACACCATAGTTGTGCTGATGCAGACTTTCCTTTTGCAGGCATAAAGTAACTACGACGTAGTTAAAGTGGCCAACTACGCCATAGTTGTGACTAGACTTGTGTTTTTTGGTAACTCGTGATAACTACGGCGTAGTCCCAACGGGGAAACTACGTCGTCGTTTATTCTAGGCAAGCTTGGGTCTTCGTTTGAACTACGGCGTAGTTCAGTGTGGTAACTACGCCTTAGTTATGTCTTGACATCATAGCAATGTTCACTTTATTCGTCCAATCTCCGTGTCTTTCTGTTCCAACGTTCACAATTTCCTAAAAACGAGATATAAAGTGATTAAGTACATATTTTGACTACAAATAAACAATAATGAACATTTTTACAAGGGATTTTGATACAAAAAGGTATAGAGTATTTGATGTTATCAGATAGTTCACCACTCCATCTAAGGTTTTACACATAACAAATGAGCAATATACAAAATGATACATAAAATATGTACTTATTTGATCATATAAATTATTCTTGACAGTAGATGTGTCCCGACTACAAATTCTAAATTTACCATCCCTTCAGGGTATACCGTTCTCCTAAGAAGCCAATCAGTGGCATTGCTGGTGGTTTGAGATTGCGCCTAACATGTTCAAGGAGCTTGTTGAACCAATGCTCGTATATTATGTCAACTGAACTCCCTCCATCCATTGAGATCTTGCAAACCTTGTAATTAGCGATCATGGCCGTGATAACGACCAGATCTGATGATGGTATTGTTGGAAATGGTTATTTAATAACCTTAATATTACACATAATATTCTACGAGCTACGCATCGGAAATAAAGCGCATATAGCAATTATAATTAACATAAAAGAAAACGTACCGAATAGCAACCAAGCTATGTGAAGAACCGAGACTTCTTCGAGAACACGCACGTGTATTAAACGTGCGAACAAAATATTACACTAATATTCTTCGAGAACACGCACGTGTGTTGGAATTGGTTAATCATTAACCCTAATATTACACTAATATTCTACGAGCTACGCAGCGGATATAGATCACATATAGCATAAATAATTAACCATAAAAAACATAATCATAAATAAATGATACATACCTTTAGCAACCAAGATAGTAACGAAACACAAGCGTCTTCGTGTACACGCACGTGTGTCTAATCGTGCTTAACCAAATCCACTATAAGTTACTAAAAGAAATAACCTCTACGTGTATCCACACTACACGTCAAACGATATCACCCGAATGCTAGTTCTTGACCAACGAGCAATAGAACACAAGAATAATTGAAACCAAAAACCTCTAAGGGTTTGTTTGGTTCGTTCGACCAGAAGGGAGAGAAAAGAGAAGAATGGATTATTAGTTATGAGCTCTAGGGTCCTCCTTATATATTATATGATTTTAGGGTTTACCTAAAATACCTAACTTGGAGAAAAAGATAGTTTAAATTCCAATCCAACACCCCCCTTGGGCCTATGGCCGGTCGAACCAAAGACCAACACCCCTTGGTGTTGACTTTTTGACTTTTCTAATTTTTATGGTTAATTACTTTTAATTACCCATTAATTTAAAAAGCCTTTATAGTTAATTATTCATAACAAACTAATTAATGACCGTCAGTGTTCTTTCGTTAAATCATATATTAATATAAATAATAAATATACAAATATATTATTATAATTATTAATAGAATGATATCTAAGTGTAAACGTGTATGACCCCCGTAGGCTCACATATTTCTAGTTGTATAAATATCCGTATGACATGAGCACAAACCAACAGCTCCTACTTGCGAATGTCTCATTCATATAATATACTATACTAACATTAACGATTAGTCTAGCAACATCATCAATGCTCCCAGAAATACCTGAGTATGTAGTTTTAGTAAAAAAAAACTCAACCTTCAATGGTTTCAGCCAGTCATATCCCTTTCTTTTTTTTTTGGTAAAAGGGACTCACCCCGGTAAAATATAATCCCAAAAACCGATAAGTACAATGGAATGTAGCTGAAGTGCTACATTAACCTCAAGCAAACCGCTTGAACAGCCACTGAATCATATGACATGTCATATCCCTTTGCTTCATATACAATGTTAAATATGAATATGGATCAATAGTCATTCCATAATTTAACGATTATGTTTCTCGCATCTGTATTGATTCAGATCATCAAATGTAAAAAGGATAATCTTAACTACACTTTGGGCACGGCCATGCAAATATCTGATCAACCCAACGAGGGGCCCAATAGGCATCTTACTCCTACTCAAGTGGAGGAACAAATCCTATTTTGACTACAAGTTTCCGTCATGTACTTCAAAACATTTATGAAAATAGTCGTTATAACTACCCTTTGATAGTATAGTGGTAGACTACAGTCAAGAAATGTCATCAATACATGCAAAACCTGTTTGCATCTCAAGTCTAAGGATAAACATAACTTTCACCATATGTGTAATGCACCTAATGACGCCGATCCATAAAGTGATTAACACAAGTGGGGTATCCAATATTCAACCTCATTGAATAATATGTGAAGTTGGCAGAATCATCTTTACATATTCTCTAGAATACAACAAAACACTCACATTTACCTTGTCTTAACAATATTCCCATATTGTTAACTAGTAATGGATAAAACTTTAGAATGCTAAATAAAAACATTCATGGATTTAAACATGCAAATATAAGACACAATTATTATAAAAATGAAAACAAGATACCACATATATTAATTCATTCAAAAGAAATAACAATCGTTTAACATCCCATTATCCAAATACTAACTAACATATCACAGATTTACATGAGACTACTAGCAGGAACAATCCCAATTGCCACAGCATGTTCATAATGCTTATTGAACGACATTGGTTTTGTGAACAGGTCAACTACGTTGTCATCTGTGTAAACTTTCTTAAGGACAATTTCACGTTCTTGAATTACTTCACGAATGTAGTGATATTTCCTTTGAAAATGTTTGGCTCCCTTCAAGATACCAAGATCAGCGGCGATTTCTATTGCAGGTTCATTGTCACATAGCATCTCCATAGGTCTTTATTCGATGGCACGACATCGCCAAGTCCATCAATAAATTTCCTCATCCAGCAGCTTCCATTGACGCTTCAGCAGCAGCAATGTACTCGGCTTCTATAGAAGACATAGCAGTAGTGCTTTGCTTGGCACTCTTCTAGTCTATGGCTCCATAAGTATGAACACATACCCCGTTTCAGATTTGGTATCGTTCTTATCTGTTTGAAAAATTACATCAGCATAACATGATACTTTCAGCCCAGCTTCAGGTTTTGCCCCATTCACAAGAACCATATCTTTAGTATTCCTTAAATACTTAAGAACAGTTTTAACAGCAGTCTAGTGAATCTCACCAGGATTTTGCTGAAAATGACTACACAAAGCGCAAAGGCAACATCAGGTCTAGTACATCTAACTGCATACATGATTGAACCTATATCCAAAGCATAAGGAACTCTATGCATACGTTGTACCTCACTAGGTGTTTTAGCACCTTGGAACTTTCTATAGTCGGGCTTTTCCATTATTGGAGGCTTATTGAAGTTTTCCATTCTAAATTTATTTAGGATTTTCTCTAGATAAGCACTTTGACTAAGAGCAATTAACCGCTTAGATCTATCATGATCTTGATTCCAAGGATGTATGTTGCTTCTCCTAAGTCTTTCATAGAAAAACACTTACAAAGCCAAGATTTAACTTCTTGCAGCATTGTAACGTTATTTCTATGAGTAATATGTCATCGACATACAAGACTAGGAATGCAACACTACTCCCACCAGCTTTGAGATATACACATGGCTCATCAGGATTTTAAGTAAAACCAATCTTCTTGATTTCAACATCAAACCTTTTATTCCAACTCCTAGATGCTTGCTTCAATCCATAAATAGAACGTTGAAGTTTAAAAACTTTGTTAGGATGTTTTAGATCCACAAACCCCTTAGGTTGCACCATATATACGTTCTCGCTTAGGTGACCGTTTAGAAAGGCGATTTTGACATCCATCTGCCAAATCTCATAGTCATAGAACGCAACTATGGCTAAAAGAATCCTTATAGCTCTAATGTCTACAACAGGAGAGAAGGTTTCTCTAAAATCTACATTGTAGGTTTGTGTATAGCCTTTTGCTACCAGATGAGCTTTAAAGGTGTGTACATTGCCATCCATGTCAGTCTTTTTCTTGAAAAGCCATTTACTCCCAACAATTCGACCATTAGAAGGAAGATCAACCAAAACCCAAACTTGGTTATCTTTCATGGATTGCATTTCCGTATTCATAGCTTCAAGCCATTTATCATATTCTGGATCTGATAATGCAACTTTGTAATTAGGTGGTTCATTAAGATCCCCTAATTCATATTCCTCAACATCAACATACAAGCCATATCTATCTGGTGCTTGAGGTATCCTTGTGTTTCTATGAATAGGAACTTTAACATGTTCAGGCTCGGCCTCGATGGGCATGACCTCATTATGTTCTTCGCTAGTATTTTCAGAAGGTTGTGTATCTTCTTCTTGAATTAATTCAAGTTCTTTGTCACTCTTACTCATTTTGAGAGGTCCATGACTCCCACTCGCTTCTTGTACTATGAGGCTATTCTCAAAGAACTCAGCATTTTGAGTAAAAAATATCTTGTTCTCGGGTGGATAGTAAAAGTAGTAACCTATTGTTTCCTTTGGGTAATCTACAAAGATACACTTAATGGATCTAGGATCAAGTTTGTCATGCGCGTCTCGTTTCACGAGTGCCTCACAACCCCAAACCCTTAAGTATGACAGCTTTGGAGCTTTCACATGCCATATTTCATAAGGCGTCCTTTTAACCTTCTTGGTTGGAACCATATTAAGAATGCGAGTTACAGACTCGAGAGCATATCCCTAAAAGGATTTTGGCAGAGTTGTTAGATTCATCATGGATCGAACCATATCAAGTAAAGTTCGATTCCTCCTCTCAAACACCTCGATATGTTATGGTGTATAAGGCATAGTAAGCTGGGATACAATACCACAACTTTTCATGTGATTAACAAACTCATGACTAAAGTATTCTCCTCCTCGATCAGATCGAATAACCTTTATCTTTTTACCAAGCTGATTTTCAAATTCATTTTGAAAGACCTTAAATGTTTTAAATACCTCGTGTTTATGTTTCATCAAGTAAACATAACCATAACGGCTGAAATCATCTGTAAAGGTGACGAAGTAGCTAGCACCCTCTCTTGACACAGTTCTAAAAGGGCCACATACATCTATGTGTATAAGTCCTAATACATCCTTAGCTCTTTCCATTTGATGTGGAAAAGGCTTGTGCATCATCTTCCCGATAATACAAGACTTACATTTCTCAAGTGATTCATCGTGAGTGGATTGTAAGATCCCATCACGCTGAAGCTTGTCCATGCGTTTCTTGTTTATATGTCCAAGACGACAATGCCATAGATAAGAAGAGTCCAAAGAATATTTGATTCTTTTGTTGCTAACATTAAAAGTAGAACTAACATTTGGATAAAGATTATGCATATCTATTTCATAAATGGCATCATGTGGAATTGTATTAAAATAAAACACATTATCTTTCGAAACAGAAATACCATAATTCGTAAATGTATGACTATAACCGTTTTCAACCAAACGAAAACTTAAAACAACACCCCTAGTAACAGTTGGTGCGAAATGACAGTTGTCTAATACAATTATTAAACCACTAGGAAGGATTAAATCAAAACTTCCAATAGCTTCAACGGCTGTACGCATTCTTCTATGTTTCAGACTTAAAGCTCTATGTTTCAACTTCTTGCTTCTTCTAAGACCCTGCAAGGTATTACAGATATGAGTACCACAACCCGTATCATATACCCAAGTCTTATTAGGAAAAGCATAGAGTTCTATAGTGAAGATACCTAAAGTACTAGCCATGCCAGCATTCTTCCTCTTCTTCAACTCAGCTTAGTAGGATGGATAGTTTCTCCTCTAATGACCCACCTACTTGCAGTGATGGTAGACAGAGCCCTTTGCCGGATTATCTCTCTTAGGCGGTGGTGGGGTCTTGGCCTTGGGAGCATAAGCAAGCATATTCTTTCCCTTGTCCTTACCCTTTGCCCCTCGCGGTTTTTTTGTCCTTCTGGATCTTACCCTCCCGTATAGCTAACACAGCGGGGGTTTCAGTCTTCTTTAGAATACCTTTCTCATGGAGTTTCAGCATAGCATGCAATTCAGCTATCGTCTTCCCCATGCTATGCATGTTGTAGTTCTGAATGAACCGATCATAGTCCTTGTTAAGAGAATTCAAAATAAGACTCACACCAAGTTCATTTGGCATTGCATAGCCTAGGCGTTTCAATGTGTCCAAGTAGATCTTCATCTTCAAGAGATAGGAGCTTATTGACTGACCTTCCTCCTGTTTACAAGCGTGGAATGCTTTAACTGTTTCAAACAGTTCCTGTTTAGCCTGGTCTTCGAACATAGTTTTCAGTTCTTGGATCATGTCATATGAATTGTATTTTTCTAACGTCCTTTGCAGGTCTGGAGACATACTCGATAGCATAAGACATGCAACCTCTTGCTCAAGATTGGTAGTCTCATAGTACTTGTCAATAGTGTTAGGGTCAGCAGTTTCAAGATCAGGAGCGGGTCCAATAGGTTGTTCCACAAACTTCATCTTTTTCTCATACATGAGAACAATCCTCAGATTGAGATGCCAGTTTGTAAAATTTGAACCAGTGAGTTTCCCCGCTAGGAGAATCGACCTGATAGTCGTATTGTTTATGTTTTGGGCAGCAACATCCATCTACAAAACAACCAAAAGTTTAAAAAATATTAGCATTTTCGAGAATAATGTCTTATAAAATTAACTACCCATGTTTATACTTAAATAAACACTTAATTTTATCAAGAGTCTAAGATCCAACTTTGATGTTGTACCATTAATGTAGTTGATCTACTAGAAATAGTATAACTCAAAAAGGTAATCAACGTCTGATAATTGCCAACATGTGCAAATCTTAGCTTGTATGGGGCACAAGGCATCATAATCCAGAATTACAATGTTAAGTAGCATGTTTAACCCCATCTATTGCCTCGGGTTAAAGTTCTGAACGACACACTCGATTTAAGTCGTCCAATACAAAATCTGTAATTTTACAATCTCAGGTCTGACTATACGATTGTTATATTACCTTGTTTGTAAGATTTACCTAAAACTGTTTTAGAGTAAAAAATACAACTCAAGTGATTTCATACTTGGATTGCAATTAACTTATTTTTCGAGTAGAGTTTTGATAAAATGATGTTACCAAAATTTGTGTTTAAGGAAGCATGCATACAACCTTATGACACTAGTTCTTTTAAAACATTTCCATTTTAGTTTTAAAAACTTTCTATGAATAGAAATCCCTACATTTTATAAATCACACGTCATTTATAAAATTAAGGTTGCCATGATTTACAGCATTTTTAAGTATAAGTGATCTTACTATGGATAAGGTTAATTCCCCATGGGAAATAATCACACACTAGTAACGATTTTTACATACTTAAAATATGTTTAAATGGTTTGTGTAAAATTTGTGTATTCTTGCGTTGTTCTATCACGGGTTCCCTTGCGGAAACCCCTAAACCCATGCGTTATAGAACGTTTGCAACAAAATTACAAAATTTACGTATATAGTTCATGATTTAGCAAAGTGTACATATCAATATATGATACAATAAGCATTTTAATCATGTACTTTTAGTCCATCTTAATTTTGAAAATCGTTTTTGCATGATTATATAAAAGAAAACGCCACTATATAAAACATGCAAAACATATTTACCAAATTTAATCATACTAAACAAGAATCACATACGCAATTAAAGCATTTATTCAACAAAAGTCTTCCTTATTTGAAACTAAAAAGTTTCCTCCCCATTTTTTAGAAACTAAATCAAGATCAATGTTTTTTCAAGATAATTGACTAGAAATGCTCGACTTGAAAGAAAAGGTAAACTATAAGTTTTACGTCAAACCGAAACATAAAGTTTTGACTACTATGTAGTATTTTGCATTTCTGACTGACTTAAGTTTAGAATAAAAACTTGAAAGAATTTTTAAATGAAACTAGACTCAATTATCTTCAAAATGGCGAGGGGGGGGGGGGGGGGCATGACTTCTACGGACTTACGATTGATTTTATATGATTTTTCAAAGTTTGCCAAAAACTGACGAAACATACCCCATAAAGGTGACGACCCCCAGATATATTTGGGGGCCGCCCGAACATTTATAGGACCGCCACCAGTGACCCCAAAACACGTTTTTTGTTCAAAATCATTTTGTAACTTAACTGTAAAACATAAAGACGTTACAAACTTGTCCAACAAACATTAAAATTTCGTGTTTTAGACATCATTTCTACTCTTACGACTTAGACAAACATAAGTTGACACTTTCAAGTTCTTTTGAGAAAATTTTCCTTCAAGCTAGTATACGAAGTATATTTAATAACAAAACTAGACGAATTAAACAACAGAAACACTTTTCCATATTTAGTCCCATTCAGGGTAACTTGATACATGAGGGATCTACACTATTTTTAATAAACTCATTGTTTTGAAAACTAGAGCAATGTGGCTTTGATACCAAGTGTGAAAACCATAGAGGGGGTGAATACGTTTCCATTAAAAACTTTAAGATCAAGAATTACATCACTCTTCTACCGGCGGTCTCATATATATGCGGGGGCCGCCAAGTATATCAGGTGGCCGCCTGATTTATGGGACCGCCTCCAGAAGAGGTTTTTGGACTTGATCTTTTGTATCAAATCACCAATAAAGTTTGACGCAATATGAGAAGTGTCGATCATAGGGTTTACAATAGCTAAAGTCAGACTAAACTAACCACACATACAATATTTAGTACAAAGAACTACACAACATTAACTAAAATATATATACACAACCATTCACACAATCATAAGCACAATGCAAGTATATAAGTAAAGCGGTAAATATAAAAAAATAAGTAAAGCGAAAGGTAAAAGAAAATGCAAACCAACACAGTGATTTATAGTGGTTCGTTCACAAAGCTCCTCTTCGCCCTACTCTACTCCCCAAATATTCAACTTGAGAGTTACTTCACTAATCAACAAGCTCCCTTTCGGCGGAGAAAACCTTATACCAATGCTTATATTATTTTCTGACACTAAGCTAGATGTCGAGTCCTTCGTCGGGTACAACCAAACCCGTTATGTTTTATGGCCCAACATAATAAACCTTATGTTTTATGGCCTAAACACATAAACCGCGTCGCTTACAATATTTTCCGACACTAAGCTAAATGTCGAGTCCTAATCTTAGCTAGAACCAATCTATCACCTATACTTGTATTTTGAGGACCAAAATACTAACCGACACAACATCAACACTTCCGGATTTATACATGATTGTGCAATATGGGCACGATCAAGCTTCGATGAGATCAAAGAGTTCTTCGAGTGATTTTTTAGTTGCCAAGCCTTGAATAACTTGTGTCAACACAAATGAAAACACTACGTTAAGTGCAGCGTAGGGGGTGTCCCTGCGAATCACCTCCGACGTGAGAGTAAGTATGTGCTTTGTATTTAGTAAAGTATGATAACGTAAGTAAGTGTGTGAAGAGTTCTGGCCATACCTGAAGCCCTTATCATCTATTTATATGTGTAGAAATGAGATGGGACGAGGCTTAGCACAAATACCGGTGATCATGGGGGCGTCACACGATTTAAGGGGTGATTCTTGAGGTTGTGTACCACGATCTCTATTTTGGCGGGATGACCTTGATAGAGATGCTGAACGTGGTCTGACCTATGCTCTAGTTTCGTCGAAGGCCCACCGTAAAGGGTGTAGGGCTTCGCGTGGCGGATTCCTATACTGGTAACCATCTCGAAGATGGTTTTACGCCACTCGAAACTATTCGAAGGTTATTGGTCATAATTAGGAGAAGATCCCATTCGGGCTTCTAAGGGTAGGCCTTCGAACAGGAGAGGAGGGTACGTCATCAAGCCCCCTAGTCGAATGTAATGTATACATATATGTATGTATTGCTTTTGACTATCATTCACAAACAAGATAGAAGACCATGTTCCATGTTGCATACACTAAACAGTAAAACCCACTTGCCTCAGGGTTAGTTGGGGGTTTTAAATGCAGATTACTCAACAGTCAGCCTTGGTTATTGTGAAAATCTTATCTTGATTTAAATTGAGTTTGAAATCAGAGAAGTCTCTGATCTCTTTCACGTGTGTGGTCTCACAGCTCTCTAGCTTCGCCTATATAAACGTCATTCCCAAACCCTTTTTTCCTTTTATCACCTCCATTATTCGGCTCTCTTCTTCTTGAAATATTCTTCGGCAAATCTAATGTAAGAATTTCAAAAGCTATTTTTTAGTTAAGAGTGCGAAGGATACCATAGTTGTGCAGCGTTGTGGTTTGTGAGCCAAGGAGTTGAATGAATTCCTTTCTCCCTATCCCATTCCTTTAGAGTATGCTCTTATATTGCCCACATCTACTCAAACCATCTTCGACTCTCCTCCTGGTTATGTCGGCTTGTACATACATTTTTTTTCTCTTGCCAACCTCAGGTTACCTCTTACTGACTTTTTATGTGAGGTTCTTCAGTATTTCAAAGTTTACATTTTCAGGCTTAACCCCTTTGGTTGTGCCAAACTAACAACTTTCATCATTATGTGCAAAGCTTATGGTTGTGAACCCTCTGTTGACCTCTTTCGAAGTTTCTTTAATCTTTGTCGGGCTGGTAGCTGGCTAACTTTCCAAAAAAGGTCTGAAAAACACATTCCAAACCTTCTTCCCAAGGTCATTACTCGTATCGAGGGCTGGTGATATGTGCTTAATTACACATATCTTTTACCTCTAAAAACGAGCTTAAATGACCAAAAAACAGACAAAAACTGCCAAA
>BQNB010132307.1:0-17262 GCA_026074375.1 Tanacetum coccineum | reverse complement strand
CCACTATTCCAAATCCCTTTTTGACAAGCTAGGCTTACCACCAAAACAGCTAGACAATAATCTCAAATAAACAGGTTTTCTTTCATGCTTTCTTAGGTAGAATAATAAAATCAATTAGACGATTAGAGACATAAACCGTTCTTTGGGTCGACACCCATACTTACCAATCACTACACTATACACAATAGGGTACACTGCTCTCTAGTGCGTAGGAATAATCGAGGTAGTTTGGGTTTTATAAATGTAAAACCTAACGTAGTTTTTATTTAAAAGAAATTACACATCAGCGTCCAGTTATAGTCGTGACGTCGTAACGAGATAGAATCTTCTAGGTCTGATTTGAGTCGGTTACGTCCTGACGTCGTCGTCAATTTCCTGACATCGTCACTAGATAGGTCGCGACGACGTCGCTTTATGCTTGCGACGCCGTCTCCACGCACTGTTTGCACAATTCTTTAAGAGATTTGGTGTAGGTCCGTAATCTTGTCCGTTTCTTATCCAAATAGGCCCAAGTCACGTGTATTTCCTCCAAATGCCATCCAAGTACTAAAAACCTAAAAAACAAACGATTAAGCACATAATCAAGGTTAAGGGGTTAAATGACCTTGAAATGGTGTATAAAATAACACGCACTGTTTGTATGATTTAAGGGGTTAAATGACCCTAAAATGGTGTATAAAATAACACCTCATCAGACATGCACCTGCACTGGAGAACATTCATGACTATGATTAACAGGTGTTTAACAGGGAAAAGGTAGTGGTCATGATCGTCCAAGACTTCCAATGCTTCAACTGCTATGAGGAATGATTATAGGCACCAACGTCTACTTTGCTAAACACATTTGGGATGAATTCAAACACCAAATTAAGACTAGAAGGTACAGCAAACAGAAACAAGAACAAATTTCTTACCCACGATTCACAAAACTTATTGTGTCATACGTGATGTCCATAAATGACAAGATCCCCAAAAGACCTCTTTCTTTCTAACACATTATCAAGCTCGATCATCCACTTGGTAACTTAAAATTTGCAAGAAAGGGCTCAAAAGATCCAGTCTATGGAATGCCTATTCCAAATGTGATGCTTAATAATGTCATAAAGGCTTCAGCTAGCTATTCAGAGTATTTAGCTAAGTCTACAGGATCTACACCTGCCAAAGCTACAGGTCGAGGCAAAGGATTGCTAACTAAGGATGGAGTAGAGTTTGCTATGAAAAAGGTAAGTATACCTAAAAGGAAGAGATATCAAACAGTGACAGAAGAAATTGGTCGATCTGAGGAAGCAATAGATGATGAAGTTGACTCTGAAGGGATTGATGAAAAAGAAGTAGTACCTTTAGCAAGACGCAAATTTACAGGGGATAGCATTGGTAAAGAAGCTCATCAAGAAACTGGAGTAGTAGAAGAAGGTATTGATTACTCTAAGAAGTTGAAAGGACTAATAACACTTTCTAAAGATGGACATGAAGAAAGCATAAAAAGCCAGCAAAGATGATTTCTTCATTCAATAACGGTCCAAAGGCCCTGGTGAAGGATCTAGTGTCACACTAGAAGTTCCTGATGTGCAAACATTTAAAAGCACAAATAAAGGAGTTGGTATGTCATTAGAGGTTCTAGATGAGCCAAGTAATGAGTCGAGCAGTTCAAGTTTTGATTCTGAATTAGCAATTGAAGACATCTCTAGTGATGATGAAGTCACTGAGAAAGCTGATGAAGATGTTGAGAAAGTTGATACTGTCTTTGACAAATCTGATGGTGTCAAGATAGCAGATGTTGAGAAGGATTCTGATGCACAAGTTGCTGAAGAACAACCAGTTGGGCAACAGACTAGAGATGAAGAACATGGTGCTAATATTGAACCAACAAGAGTGGCACAAGCTGATGTTTAAATATCTGAAGCTCAACCAAAAAAGTCTGAAGCAACTATTATCAGCTCCTCTCATACACTTTCTTTTATAGAATTCACAAATCAATTTCTCAATGAGTATGCTAATGTAAATCTTTCTAAAATTCTAAAAGATTCGGTTAAATCTAAAGTTTAATCAATGGTGGATGTACCAGTTAAACAAGCTACTCCAACCACACTAAGACATCCACTTGTTGATTCAACCGTGACATTAATTCCTAAAACAACAACGGATCCATCTTTCCAACCTCCATCAACACAACCAAAAATAATCAAGATTAAACAAATGATAAAGAAGTCTCACAACTATGATTCCCAAGCTGATGATACATCTCTTGAAAACAAAGTATATAGACTTGAGAGAAAGGTTGTTGAAATGTTTAAGTTTAACATTCAAGCAGCCATTGACAAATCCGTTGAAGCACGTCTCAAACAGATTGAGTTACCAAAAGGCGTTCCTGACTTCAAGAAAATCAAGCTAGAAAAGGTTGTCAAGCAAAACGTTCCCAAGACACCATGCAACAAAACAACAACTGACATTTATGATCAAAAGAGCAGGTTGTATAGAATGATGAAGGAAGTCAAGGCATTCAACACTCACTCAGCACACAAAGATCTTTATGATGCACTTGCAGTTTCTCTAAGTATTGATGAGGGCGACATGGATAGGATATTTGGTAAATATTGTTAGACAAAGAGAAAAAGGGATAATCATGATAAAGACCCTTCTCCTAATGCAGATAAAGATTCAAAGAAGAGGCAAAGGAAATTTGATTCCTATAAGGGTGATAAAGACCAAGATGGAACTTCAAAGCAAGGTAAATCATTTTCCAAACCATCCAAATCTAACAAAACCTGTAGATGTAGATGAGGTAATGCAGGATGTAGAAACAGATACTATAGAATGTGTTAAAAATGGAGTTTGTGATTCTAGTCCTACTACTCCTGTTATAAACAAGACCAAATAGTTTATGAAATCTCCCAGACCTGCTACTCCTGAATCTCCTGACCCTGATTAGAGCAAAGACCAAAATGCTGATATAGGACCTTCACAAAACTGGTTTCTCAAACTTGAGAAAACTATAAAAGCACCTAAAGACTTTGATGATGTACTTAGATATACCTTTAACTTCTCGAATTTCATAAAGTATCATCTCAACAAAGATACACTTACCAAAGCAGATCTCGAAGGTCCTGTCTTTGAACTTTTTAACGGACCCTACAGAAGTTGTATCGAACTTGAATACCACTTGGAGCAGCGTTATTTGGCCTTTTCTGATAACTATGGATATTGACAACACCAGAAGGAGACAAAATCCACAAGAGTTTCAAAAAACTATCATACTTTTACACGGATGCTCATAGGTCAATCTAATACGATTCCAGCAACAATACATTCCAGCTGAATTCTTCTTCAACCAAGATCTTGAATACTTAAGGATGGGGAACTTGGAAGAAAGGAAATACACTACTTCATTCACAAAGACAAAAGCAACAAGGTATAAGTTGTACGGAATTGAGGAGATCATTCAAGGTCTATGGAGTCCATATAAAGTAGCTTATGACAAAGATACTGCTTTCAGAATAAGCCACTAGGGTCCCAAACGGAAATTGTTTTACATAGCAAGACAAACAAAATAATCTTATCACATTGTCAACTCTCAAATGAAGATACTCAGCATTGTCAGAATCACTGTGGAAAAGTACTGTGGTTATGGTTACTTAAAGGAGATAGTTGTGAAAAGGGCAAATTAGAAAGAGTATATGTTCAAGGAAGCTGACTTTCCAAGTCTAAATATTAATGATGTTAAAGATATGTTCCTGCTATATTACCAAAACAAACTCCACCACCTCGATGGCAAAATTCAGACAGATTTAGTTGTTGCACTTTGGTTTTTCATTCGAAGAACTATAATCAAGCAAAGAATTGAAGATGTCTAATTAGGGGTGAGAAGTTACCAAACCAAGCTCAACCTAACCAAGCCTCAAGTTTCAGCTCCTGGTGTTGATAATCACATACCTTCTTCTACAAACCCAAAGGTGTTATTTATGAGAGCAGGAATGGCAAGAGGTGTCTAATGCGAGAAGATAAAGAATGTAAGTTTGGAGACGCAACGCTCACAAAAGTTCAAGATGAGCTAAAGTATAGGTTGACTAATGTGGAAGTCATAGAGGACTTCAGTAAGAAGTTTTACAACTCCCCGGGAAGTGTACCTAATAGTTGCAGTGTAGTATAGGCAAGAGTCAGAGGTTGTTATCATTCTCTAAAGGAATAGGTTGGGAAGGCTTGATCATGGTCTAACAGAATTCTAGGGGTTGAGAGAAGATTCTTTTTATGTTTTTATATTTATAAGAAAGCAAGTAAAGGTAAATCTCATGGTTTTTTGAGAGGTTGGTTGTTTAACTAATAAACTAAAATACTTATAATCTATGCTACTGGTTGATAACTTTATGATAACGCAGTATTTACCTAAGAATCATGCACTACTCTCAGATTGCTTCTCTAGATCTTTGCTTTGTCCACTTTGATGATCTGTGTAATATTTCCTAGGTCATGAATGGTTCTCATGACTCGTGTCTATTTAATATTCCGTGAAGGCAACACATTTGTAAGGTTATTATGAAATAGTGAATTGGATTACAAGGCCTCTAATGTAGGTTATTAAATGCATGTGAAATGATCATAAGACGGAATCAACCATATAATGGGTAAGGTAGTATGAAGACTGTTACCGATGGTATCCTATCTACACACTCACGTTTTCCTAGACATGTCAACAGCGATACAGATGAAAGCTAGTTTTCTAAAGCTTAACGTGCACATTCACATCAACAAGAAGCAACATCAAAAGTGATCTACAACCTCGTTTCATGCAATCATAGATAATACAAAGGAGGTTTTAGCTCGCATGTTGTAAAGAAAGCAAGAAGATAAATCAATCAGAAACAAGCACAGTAGAACATACTGATATGGTGTAATGATAATTTAACCTTATTTATTTAAAACATGGATTCAAGGTAGTATAATAGGGTTTTGAGGCCCTAAAAATGACCTATAAAGCTTAGGGTTCGTCTCCCTAGGTTTATACAATGTTACACACTTAAAACCATAAAAACGGTTTTATATTTATAGAGATATCGACGCGACGGTGTTGTGGTAAAGATCTGACGTCGTGGCCACGTAGATTGATTTGTATCTAGATCCGTTTTTTAAGTCATTCAACGTCTTGGACGCCGTCGCGAAAATTTCTGACGCCGTCACCAGATGATCACGACGGCGTCGCTTTTATGCTTGCGACGCGTCTTTTTCAGCCCGTTTGCACAATTCTTCAAGAGATTAGGTGTAGGTCTGTAATCTTGTCCGTTTCTTCTCCAAATGAGACCAAGTCACGTGTATTTCCTCCAAAAGCCATCCAAGTGCTAAAAACCTAAAAATAAACGATTAATCTCGCTAATTCTGGGATATATTTGCTATGATTTATAAGGTTCAAGAATGACCCCGAAATGGTGTTATAAAATGACACTCCTCTATCAAATACTCGTACATTGGGATGTTGCTTACCTCGCAAGCGAATGGGCTTTTCTACCTAGACAACAACAGTATTAGGGTCATTTAACCTACTCTTTAAAAGTATTTTACAATACAACCTTCTAGACCTCGTAATTAAAAGCACTGAAAGTATATACTAGCACCTCACATAAGTGTTTGGGATTCTCTCTTTCACTCGGGTGTATAATAATTTATAACATAATAGAGAAACGGAAAATCAATACTCATTACCTGTCATAGCATATAAATTATCATAGGTTTGGTAAAGGATCAAACCTTCACCGCTAGGCACAAGCATTATTCATTATTGTCTAAGAGGTCTTTTAAAAGGTTGTGAGGTGTAGGTGTAAGATAACATTAATGGAAACGGAAACGGATAAGATATATTTAGGTGGTGACTTTGGGTGAATTTGGAGTGGAAGGGTTAGCTAATTATTTATACGAATACACGTGGGTTTGTTTGCTAAGCCAAAGACTCATAAAAATATACAAACTCTACATCAATCTCTTTCTTTTTCTTTTATTGACTCTATAATAAACATAAACATAAGCAAATGGCAGCCCGTATATTTTTTTACACTTTTTTTTATATACATATTTTTTTTCGTACACTTTTGCCCTGCCAATGCTTAAACATATAATACATCAATGGGGTTTATAGATATACCCTTACACTTAATCTTTTACATACTCGATAATTTACAATCTAACTAACGGAGTTGGATTAAAATAACATGGAGCTTATTGAGCTCTATTTGGGGTAATAAATTACTTCTTCCCCAATTCTTCATAAGATGAATACTACCATGAATCCCAATCGTCCCAAAACAGTATTTACAAGGATAAGGACTTAGCATCCGTGTACTTAATAATTAACTTGGGATTAAAACAATAATGTACTAAAAGTGAGTACATACAAGGTAGGCTAAGGCGATTTGGGTGTAACGATTGGTTTATGGGTTAACAATGCTCTTCATTAATAGTCCGGCTTAACCAGAAAATTACAAGAACCATGAAAAAAAATAGGCTCGGAGGGTTGTACTAGGGGTATCCTGCACTAAAAATGAGTGCATGGCAAGGGTGTAGGATAGTTATATAGTCGGTGTAACCATCATAACAGTTACAGGTTTAAAACATGGGTTAATCCTAGTGCCTCTTATCTAGCAGATCCTAATAATTACTATGTGGTCTTAGGGTGCATTACAAAAACAAGTTCTAGAATTTAATACACTACCGGTACACTCATATAATTTAATACTGAGACCAATGTTCCATAAAAGGCGACCTAGACCACACATACACATCCGTAATGACAGAATAGACACACATGACTGCATTCGAACCTTAACTCGAACAAGCTAAAGGTATAATTTATCTTGGGTATCAATAATGGATACTCGAATTCCCAAAGATCTAAAGACGAACCTCATATTTTTGGGGTGGATTTTTGAGGGTTGTTGTGCTAATCATACACATTCCTATCCATGAGACACTATTAATACTTGGTTTTTTTTGGTATGTGTCATAAAAAAATTTAAATTTGGGTCAAAGTTACCTTTTTATGCTATGTTTTGATATATTACCCATTATTTTAAGGAACAAGCAAATGGCAAATTAAAGAATAGTTTCTAAGGCTTATTTTCCCCCTACACTTATGTTGAACATTGTCCCTAATGTTCTATAGAAGTACCCGTAAAAACGAATAAAGGGAAAAGAAAACAAGTAAAAGAAACTAGTACTCCCCTGGTTTGCTCAATAATGGAAAAGAAACATGCGATAACTGGTTAAATCGTCCTCCAAGAATCGTTCAATGAAACTTCCTAAGAACTTCCAAGCTTCTTCTCATCAAATATAACATATAAATCAAAGACAAAGACAACTACACCAAATATAAAATTGGTGGGATAGATATAAATACAATGAGAGTTTAGGGTTTTGACTCTATGAAAGAAGTAAAGATAGGATGAGAGTAATGATGTAATCATAGGTTTTTTGTAGGTTTACAACTAAATTACAAATTTTAAATATTGCACCTTTTATTTTTCAGAAATACTTGAAAAAAATTCAATTTTTTTACATTGTTGGAGACGCGACGCCGTCGGGTGTTAATCCTACGCCATCTCCAGGGTCTGTAAAAAATTCTTCTTGGTTTTTAATGAGAAATTTCCTGCACGTAATTTTATTAGTTAAATCTGAAGAAAGCACTGCATAAAAACTTGAAATTAATCATTACAATCACATGACTCGAAACTGACGCGAATTAATCTAAACAATTTATTTTAAATGTTTGAATTGGGTTCTAAAAACCGGATATTTCCCCTATACTTATTTTGTTGCAAAATACCTTTGATTGCAAATAAGACGAAGTTATAAACAAAACAAAGCATGATTACAAAATAATTCAAACATAAAAGAATAAATTAAAAGAATTAAAACACACGACACTCCTAAGTGCGGGAAAAGTAAATATTGGGTTGCCTCCCAAAAAGCGCTTTTTTATTTACGAGTCTTGTAGCTAGACTCGAAGTCACATGTCCTTATGTGACTTCATGAATGCTCACGTGTCCATGAATGAGCCATTCTTTCATACTTTCATCCACTTGGTATTCAGGACCTAGGTTTAAACAATTTTTGTACATAAATTTGTTCTTTTTGTACGCATTCTTGAACCTGTTAGTTAGATCTATTTGGCTCAGCACAAGGATGGGTGGAATCTTACTCTATGAAATGTGCCCCCAACGTTTAAACCTAAGTATAGTGTCGAGCATTTAGAATGTGTAATTATTAAAGATCCTATTGAAAGACATTAATCCCTTAGCACAATCATATTCGAGTTTAGTGATTTTCCTAAAGGGTTTGCCTATTATGACTTCACCTTTATCTATTAGAATAAACTCTCCTATGTCTTCCAAGAACACAAAATCTGTGATGTAGGTGAAGCTGCCTACAAACACGTAGACGTCCCTAACAATGGCTACTAAGTTTTTCCCTGTACTTTCTAATTCTTCTACCATTATAGTGTTGTAGGCTTTACGTGTGATGATGTTTATTGGTAAGAAGGGGTTAAAGTAGGCGACAAACTTCCTAAATCTAATTATACATTAGAATGCCAGGTCATCCCCATCGAAACTATTAATTGCCCTTTCACGACATAGCATTCCAACAGTCGTACTCAATCAATTCATTAAGCACTTCACCATCATCCGAATCATTATCTGAATGAGGAAAGGGAGAGACCAGAGGTGTGTCTACCGATTCATCGTCGGACTCAAGGTCATTCATATCGGTCTTATTAGGATGATTGGCAAAGTTGTTAAGAAATTGTTCAATATTCTCTAAGCGAGAGTCGATAAAGGCCGAAATAATCTGTAGCTCATGGAGCTCTTGGACGGCTCTTGCGCGCAGCGCGGCTGTTAGGATAGGGCAATTATTGGGTGGTGGATTCACATTCTCCATAATAAAGAATGGAATAGTCAATGAAAATTATGAACAAACGCACAAAGAAAAGATAGACTACAAGAAAGCAAATGTACGAAATTAAAATTCTTACTTGAAAGGATTCAAGTGAGTAGAACTAAGTTAAACTATGATCAAAACCTAACTATTCCCCACACAGCGGCGCCAAAAACTTGATGTGGAGGTCGTATAGGACTTTAGCAAGAAGTTTTACAACTCCCTAGGCAATGTACCTAATTGTTGCAGTGTAGTATAGGCTGGTGTGTTTGAAAATCGGTTCAACTTGGACATCTCGCGGTTTGAGATGCCATGAATTTGGATACCAATCTTCTAGGTTTGATTGATTGTTAAAGCTTCGAGGATTGTTGTTGAAGGAATGGTTCGGGATCGAACCGTTAGGTTGGAACCGGTTAGGTGGGTTTGAAAAATTATTTTGGGAATTTTAGGGTTGTCTCCACCTAAGGTTTGGGTGACTTTTCCATGACGGATTGTAGGTGTCACCAAAATTGTTTTGCTCGGGCTTAAAAGTGTACCACTTACCTCCCGCTTCATCGGTACGCGAGGATGCATATTCAACAAAGGCTTGTTCGGGATCTTCCATGTAGTACTAAGTGTCGTGGGGGGGGGGACCACTGCAGATCTCACATGAGGTAGTGATTTTGTTCACTTGAGTAGGTTGCATTGGAGCAAGATGAGCTTCCATCAAGCGTTGGACTTGATTTTCGAGCTCGATAAGGCGGCAGTCGGATGTACTCGGGACATCTTAAGGCAAAGAGATTTCCATGACCGGCTTAGCAAAATCCCTTGGGTCATTCCAACTTTTGTTGTCCATAGAGGGCGAGGTCCTCTATTAATGCCCAGGGTCTTTGGGCATTTCTATCATGAAGCTTGCCACCAGCCGATTGGTCAATGGTTCGTCTTGTGACGAGAGTGACATGGTTATAAAATATTTAGACTTGGAGCCAAAGATCGATGCTATGATGAGGGACTTTTTGAAGTAAGTCCTTAAAACGAGTTCATGCTTCTGAGAGAGATTCTCCTTGATGTTGTTGTAACATCAAGATATCATTGAGAAGTTTTGCGGTCCTTCCCAGTGGAAAGAATTGAGCAAGGAAATGAGTATTAAGATCATCCCATGTGGTGATAGATCTTGTTGGAAGACGTTCAAGCCAGTTGCTATCTTGATCGTGAAGGGAAAATTGAAATAAACGTAGGCGCATTCTTTCCCTGTTTTCACCGTCAAGGTCAAGTGAGTCCACAAGTTTTAAGAAATCCTTAAGGTGTTGGTTTGGATCCTCAGCACGAAGTGGTGGAAGGAGCATACATTTTGCACCAACCGGATGGTGTCAGATTTGAAGAGGTACAACATTGTTCCTTGAGGAGCTCAATGGTATTTTTGTAGCCTTCATGGCTAGGTTTGGAGTAATCTCTAAGAGTACCGATAGGATTCTCGTCTCCCATAGTGGTTGACGAGAATGGATTATGAAACAATTAACATAAAGAAAAAGATAGACTACGAGAAAGCTAATGTATGGAATTAAAATCTCACTTGAAAGGATACAAGTGAGTAGAACTAAGTTAAACAATGATCGAAACCTAACTATTCCCTAGCAGCTGCGCCAAAAACTTGATGTGAGGGTCGACAGGGGGGATGTCAGCAAGAAGTTTTACAACTCCTTAGGCAGAGTACCTAATTGTTGCAGTGTAGTATATGCAAGACTCGGGGGTTGTTATTGTTTTCTAGGGGAATAGGTTGGGAAGGCTTGATCACGGTCTAACAAAATTCTAGGGGTTGAGAGAAGATTATTTTTGTATTTTTATATTTATAAGAAATTAGGTAAATCTATGGTTTGAGAGGTTGGTTTGATTAACTAATAATAAAACTAATTATAATCTATGCCACTGGTGATAACTTTATGATAAACAATTGTATTTACCTAGTCATGCACTACTCCTTAGATTGCTTCTCCTAGATATGTTGCTTTGTTACACTTGTGATGATCTGTGTAAGTATCTCCTAGGTCATGAACGAATTACATGAACCCACCGTCTATTTAATATTCCATTAAGGCAACGTACAAGTAAGGTAGTATGAAGACTATTACAAGGCCCCTACGAGTATATTAAATGCATGTGAAATATCTTAAGAGGGATCAACCATATAATGGGTAAGGTAGTATGAAGACTGTTACCGATGGTATCCTTTCTACACACTCGGATTTCCCTAGACATGTCAATAGCGATACAGACAAAAGCTGGTTTTCTAAAGCCTAACGCGCACATTAACCAATAAGAAGCAACATTAAATGGATCTACAACCTAAGTTTCATGCAATCATAGAAAAATACAAAGGAGGGTTTAGCCTCGCATGTTATAATGAAAGCAAGAAGATAAATCAATCACACAACACATAGACATATTAAATGATTAAAGATAAATAACCATACTTGAATTAAAACATGGATCCAAGGTAGTATAATAGGGTTTGAGGCCCTAAAAACGTCCTATGAAGCTGCTACAAAGGCTAGGGTTCGTCTCCCTAAAGTTATACAAAGTTACACACTTGAAACCCTAAAATTGTAGCATCTCGTATTTTATGGTCAATATTTTAACCGAGCTCTAATTCTATTTCTAATTTTTATAGAATTTAATTTTATTATTTTTAGTTGATTTTTATTAAATCGTCGTTTAAATCTTTTCTGAAGCCGTTACCATGAATGTCATGACGACGTCGCTTTATGGTTGCGATGCCGTCTCCAGGCTGTGAATGAATAATTCTTCATGATTTTTGGTGTAGAGTCGTAGTCTTGTCCGTTTCTTCTCCAAATGAGCCCAAGTCACGTGTATTTCCTCCAAATGTCATCCAAGTGCTAAAAACCCAAAAACAAACGATTAAGCATATAATCTGGGCATATTTGCATGATTTAAGAGGTTAAATGACCCCAAAATAGTATATAAAATGACACCTCATCAAATACCCCTACACTTGGGATTTGCTTATTCTCAAGCAAATGGGCTTTTCTACCTAGACAATAACAGTAGTAGGGCCATTTAACCTAATCTTTAAAAGTATTTTACAACACAACCTTCTAGACCTCGTAATAACAGGCACGCAAAAGATATTATACTAGCACCTCACATAAGTGTTTGGATTCTCTCTTTCTCTCGGGTGTATAATAACTTATAACATAATGGGGAAACAGAAAATCAACACTCATTATTTGTCATAGCATATATATTATAATTGGCTTGGTAAAGGATCAAACTTCCACCACTCGACGCAAGCATTATTCATTACTGTCCAAGAGGTCTTTTAAAGGGTTGTGGGGTGTAGGTGTAAGATAACATTAATGGAAACGGAAACGGATGAGATACATTTAGGTGGTGAATTTGGGTGAATTTGGAGTGGAAGGGTTAGCTAATTATTTTTAAGAATACACGTTGGTTTGGTTGCTAAGCCAAAGACTCAGACCAAGATATACAAACTCTACAAAACTGTAACACCCCCAAAAATCAGGACAACGCAGCGGAATGGTAACATTGGGGTGCTACTTCAGGGCACAAAACACAAGTCACGGAAAACGACCTCAAAAGAGACGTTTTATAAAATGTTACATTCAATTTAGTAAAAATGTCAGAGTTACACAGGTTCCATTTATAATGTATTAGAAAATATTGTCAAAACGTTTGTCAAATAGTACTCAAGTTATTAAGCCTTCAAAAATATATATCCGCGCGACTCGAATGCTCCCAATGCTCCACTAGCAAAATAGTACCCTGAAAATACATGTTAAAACGTCAACAATAATGTTGGTGAATTCATAGGTTTAAGTAAAAAGCAGTATTGAAATAATTTAAGAAATATTTCAGAAGAAAAGTAGCGTTACAACATTTAAAAGTGTTATTTCCAAAATCCATCTGAAATCCAAGTAGTGATTCAGTAAATCAAGAAGTATTTAAAAGTGGACCACAAGATCGAAGTAATGGTGGACTAAGTACATATTCCGAAGTCCAAAACAAGTAATGTAGACAAGAGAAACACATTCATCATGTCCAACACTTTGTATTATTGCACTAAGCTCATGACACCGAAGCCACTTAACTAGATTGTGACCTAATCAGAAAATAGGATGCTTGCCAACACCCTAACCACCTCTCAATTTGAAATGCACACGATCTAACTAGTGACCCAAGTATAAGGTGTGGATTGTCAATCTACGAAGATCTATCCATACACATGGCGCTACTATAATAGACAATTAACGGTTCATGAAAAATGAGGTTACTCCGGCTAATAAGGTAACCTTAGGCATAATAATTAGGCCAGTAATCTGGATAGCATACACTTTGTAAACACTTGTGTCCATAGTAAAATAATCATGTCTAAAATTCACGGTTTTCACATATCAGTTATTCACGATTCTCAAATCATGTAGTAACAATCAAAGCTTAGTAAAAATAGTCATGTAACGCTTATGTAGTAGAAATCAATAAGTTCACTTAGTAAAACGAGCATGTATTCCCCTCGCGGGTTTATAAAACATTGAAAAGATTGAAATGCGAGACTATGAACTCACAAAGTATTGAAAGGTAATTGTACTGTAGTAAAATATATGAGTTTGTAAAAGAGCATGTATTCCCCTCGCGGGTTTATAAAACATTAAAAAGATTGAAATGCGAGACTATGAACTCACAAAGTATTGAAAGGTAATTATACTGTAGTAAAATATACAAGTTTGTAAACGAGCATGTATTCCCCTCGCGGGTTTATAAAACATTGAAAAGATTGAAATGCGAGACTATGAACTCACCTCGAGTGAATGGTAATCAACAAGTATTCACAATAGAAAATGCGTCACGCAAATCGTCGAATGCAACCTAATCCAATATAGGTCGTATAAGTACTAAACACTTGATTATTTATAGGTCGTATAGCTCATTATACTATCGTTCGGGCTATCATAATTAAGAGGTCATGTAGTGAACGTATGAGGAGCTAGGACACTTTAAATCGTAAATCCAACAACTCGTCGATACGCCACCCCGAAGAGGCCTCATTATGAAACTCCCTAGTAATATAGTACTTTGATAAACTAATACCACATATAGGTCTATATAGTTCAATCACCATCTAATTGTTTTGGTAAAATTGTGTTTAATAAGTAAAAACGTTTATAATTACCGTTTTAGAAAAACTAGCATAACTTTCGCGTTTTAAGCCCGATTTTAACGTTTCTTATGCCCACGCTTTCGTATTAAGACGAGTTATCATAAATTTACATTTTTGAACTTTTGACCCTCTGGTGAACAGTAACTTTTACTGTTCACATCAGACGTGGGTTTTATTTAAATCGTATTTGTTGTCGTAAAACCCGTAAATGTCGTATTTTATTCGTTATAGCTCCGTTTTTAACGATTCTTTCGAGGACGTTCTCGTTATTGAAAATCCTATCAATTTATAAGGTTTACAAAAATATAACTTTCTGTCATGAACAGTAACTTTTAAAACTAGTTGATATAAGTATTAATTGTCGTAACTCGCGAATTCATAAAATTATTGGGACCTGAATTTACTCTGAATTATTTAAATCGAATGTGACATTTTATTAAACGTCTCTTTTGAGGTCGTTTTCTGTAACTTGTGTGTATGAACTATGAAGTAGCACCCCAAGTGGTATTCCGCTGTGTTGTGATTTTTGGGGGTGTTACAAAAATCGGGTTTATATTTATAGAGATATCGCTGCGACGACGTCGCTTTGTACTCCTGACGCTGTCGCCACGTAGATGGTTCTAGATCCACTTTAAGTCGGCCACACCCTGACGCCGTAGCTGAATCTCTGACGCCGTCACCATGAATGTCATGAAGCCTCGCTTTATGGTTGCGACGCCGTCTTCAGGCTCTGAATGAATAATTCTTCATGGTTCTTGGTGTAGAGTCGTAGTCTTGTCTGTTTCTTCTCCAAATGAGCCCAAGTCACGTGTATTTCCTCTAAATGCCGTCCAAGTGCTAAAAATCTGAAAATAAACGATTAAGCACATAATCTGTGCATATTTGCATGATTTAAAGGGTTAAATGACCCCGAAATAGTGTATAAAATGACACCTCATTAAATACCCTTACACTTGGGATTTTCTTGTCCTCAAGCAAATGGGAATTTTTACATCGACAATAGCAGTATTAGGGTCATTTAACCTACTCTTTAAAAGTATTCTACAACACAACCTTCTAGACCTCGTAATTAAAAGCACGGAAAGTATATACTAGCACCTCACATAAGTGTTTGGGATTATCTCTGTCTCTCGAGTGTATAATAAATTATAACATAATGGGGAAACGGAAATTCAATACTCATTACCTGTCATAGCATATAAATTACCATAGGCTTGGTAAAGGATCAAACCTCTACCGCTAGGCGCAAGCATTATTCATTACCATCTAAGAGGTCTTTTAAAGGGTTATGGGGTGTAGGTGTAAGATAACATATATGGAAACGAAAACGGATAGGATACAGTTAGGTGGCTTTGGGTGAATTTGGAGTGGAAGAGTTAGCTAATTATTTATATGAATACACGTTGATTTGGTTGCTAAGCTAAGAACTCAGACAAAGATATACAAACTCTACACAACTCTACATCAATCTCTTTTCTTTTTCTTTTTTGTTTTTCTCTTTTTTTGAATAACATAATACATCACTTAGGGCTTATAGATGCACCCCTACACTTGAACTTTTACACACTTTACAAGCAAACTATTCTATGTCCCGAATTGAGATGGATCAACATAACATGGAGCTTATTGAGCTCTATTGGAGGTAATAAATTACTTCTTCCCTAAGTCTTCATAAGATGAATACTACCATGAATCCCAATCGTCCCAAAACAGTATTTACAAGGATAGGGACTTAGCAACCGTGTACTCAAATAATTAACTTTGGTTAAAACAATAATGTACTAAAGGTGAGTACATACAAGGTAGGCTAAGGCGATTTGGGTGTAACGATTGGTTTAAGGGTGACAATGCTCTTCATTAATAGTCCAGCTTAACCAGAAAATTACAAGACCGTGAAAAAGGATAGGCTCAGAGTGTTGTACTAGGTGTATCCTGCACTAAAAATGAGTGCATGGCAAGGGTGTGGGATAGTTATATGATCGGTGTGACCATCATAACAATTACAGGTTTAAAACATGGGTTATTCCTAGTGCCTCTTATCTAGCAAATCCTAATACTCACTATGCGGTCTCGGGATGCATCACAAAAACAAGTTCTAGAATTTAATATACTACTAGTACACTCATATAATTTAATACCGATACCAATGTTCCAGAAAAGGCGACTAAGACCATACGTATATATCTGTAACGACGGAATAGACACATATGCCTGCATTCGAACCTTAACTCGAACAAGCTAAAGGTATAAATTATATTTGGGTATCAATAATGGATACCCGAATTCCTAAAGATCTAAAGGCGAACCTCACATTTTTAGGGTGGAATTTTGAGGGTTTTTGTGCTAGTCATACACATTCCTATCCATGAGACGCTATTAATACTCGGTTTTCGTCGGTATGTGTCATAAAAAAATTTAAATTTTGGTCAAAATTACCTTTTTATGCTATGTTTCGATATATTACCCATCATTTTAAGGAACAAGCAAATGGCAAATGAAAGAATAGTTTCTCAGACTTATTTCCCCCTAAACTTAAGTTGAACATTGTCCCTAATATTCTATAAAAGTACTCGTAACAAGGAATAAAAAAAAAAGAAAACAAGTAAAAGAAACTAGTACTCGCCTGGTTTGCTCAATAATGGAGAGGAAACATGCGATAACTGGTTAAATCGTCCTTTAAGAATTAATCAATGAAACTTCCTAAGAACTTTCAAGCTTCTTCTTATCAAATATAACATGTAATCAAAGACAAAGATAACTACACCAAGCATAAAATCGGCGGGATAGATATATATATAACAAGAATTTAGGGTTTCAACTCTACGAAAGCAGTAAAGATAGGATGAGAGTACTGATATAATCATAGGTTTTCTGCAGGTTTACAAAAGAATTATAAAATTTACATATTGTACATTTGTTTTTCAGAAATACTAGAAAAAATTCGAATTTTTACATTGCTGGAGACGCGATGCCGTCAGGATAAATCCTAACGCCGTCTCTAGCGTTTGTGAAAATTTCTTCTGCGTTTTTAATGAGAAATTTCCTGTACATAATTTTTATAAGTCAAAACTGAAGAAAGCACTGCATAAAAACCTCGAATTAGTCATTACAATCATATGACTCGAAACTGACGCGAATTAATCTAAATAATTTATTTTAAATGTTTGAATTGGGAT
>BQNB010132305.1:0-11020 GCA_026074375.1 Tanacetum coccineum | reverse complement strand
TTTGGTGAAAGTTAGAAGATCCATACCTTATATCATTCTTCATCCTAACCCTTGGTTAAACTCGAATGAGGATGTGATCGAAAACACATGTCTATTCTGTTGTTACGGCCATGTATGTGTGATTCAACTGCCTTGTTGGTATGGTACTTTTGGTGAAAGATTGTTAGAATAAAAACCCATTTTACCTTTATAAACTTGTTACTCCTTAGCTCTAGTGGTGGAGATGTGTATCCTTGCCAAGCCTATGATAGAATACTCGTCACGACCGAGCAATTAAGAGAATTAGTTACGTGTTACCACATAGATTAGTAGAGGGATTTGAGTGTTTTCTACTTCCTATTTCGTGAGGTGTTTGGTTGTGTACTTGTAATTGATCAAATGAATGCTTAAAAGGAAAAAAATCCTTAGGGATACATTTTCATAAATTTCTAAAGGCTACTTGAGGACAAGTAGGATTCAAGTGGGGGGATATGTGATGACATCAAATAACGCTACTTTGATAACATCATTTATCACATGTAAATAACCCTTTCTGTATAATTATTGCAAGAATTGTTACTTAATCGTTTGTATTTGAGAACTGCAGTAATTATGGAGTACTTGGTGAAGATTAGCAAAAAGGCACGCATTCTGGAGCTTAAACAAAGACATTTGAAGATAATGACTCTGAGATCCTATACGCCGTATCCATCAAGGAAGATACGGCGTATCTGTGCCTGAAGTTCACAAAAGACCACGAAGAAATAAAGATCAATACGCCGTATCCAGAAGGAGTCTATACGCCGTATTCAATTTAAAGTAATAAAATATTCTGGAAGATATCAAACGTGGTCCCTACTCCAAGAAACCCCCGATACGCCGTATCCAAGACTTTCGATACGCCATATCGACCAAATTCCAGACCTTATAAGTAGAAAACCTAAAAACGGGGTTTCAGTGTGCTTGATCATATTTTCGATATCTTAACCACAAAGGTCAAGCAAAGCTACTCATTCCATAGGAAACACTTTGTAATCTCCTATACTCAAGTAATCGTTCGATTTTTGGTATCATTCGTTTAACTCGGTTAGTTTACCTTGGTTGGATTATTACTCTTGTATTGACTATGAACGTTTGAGGCTAAATACCCGGGGTATTAGACCGTTATTTGTAAAGATCTAATGTTTCGATGGTTTAATCGAATGCTTAAATTTATCGCTGATTGATTGTTTATGTTTATCAATTTATACTTGTTTATGTACTTTTGTATGAGACCTATCATTCAACTGGATCTAGTGATATGGACTAATTTAGCTAGATGTCGGGATGCTCTCATATAGTGATTTATATATCTAGACCAATAGGATTACAAATATCGACCTAGCCTTCGCCTTAGATTAGTGACTTTGCTTGGGACCGGAAGGTGACCCTTGGGATCAACGAGTACGTTCTTAATCAATTGGTAAAGACTTAGCTAGTGGGCTACTGGGATATAAATTGCCATTAACCAGTAAGTGGGTAATGTCTCCATGAGCTAGGGATTAACAAGATCACCATTGCTTTAACCCCGAAGATAGATTATAATCAACAAATAGGATGCTTTATGCGGATGCGTTTAATTGTGACAGAATTCTACATGTCTATGTCTTAGGAAGAAGTAACGCCTAAGTCTTAAGAATGATATTCAGCCCTGAGATAAGTATTCATTACACTAAATAAACAAACCAACGTTCCAATTGGATTAATTATGGTTAATACAGTTTTCTTATATTTGGCTAGACCGCTCTTTTATCTTTTTTCTATCTGCTTGCATGTGTTATTGTGTCTTATGTAGATCTAAGTCACCACAAACCTGTGCCAGTCTCTCAGGCTGAAAACCCCCTTTATCCGTTAGAATTAGGATTAATATAGTTAACAAATTTTAAATAGAATAGAATTAACATAGTTTAAATTACCCTAGTTTATTAACCAAAATATTAATAAAATAAAAGATTAGTTCTTGCTCTTAGTGATCAGACCCCTACTACCAATGAAACTCCATCTACCCGTACAGCTATCCCTAAATGTGTTTTAGGTAAAGTCGGCAAAATATGAATTTAAAACTTTGTAATCAATAAATACAACCTGCACGACAACACAATCAACAACTAAAACTTTGATCAGCTATACATATATCTAAGGCAACATGAAGCCCATGCTAATGAAGTTTGAATAGTAAGGCAAAGATTTCCAGATCATCTTGCTTTGGTTGCTAACTCATATAACTCGCCTCCAGTCTACAACAGTCATCAGTCACAGTACAATCAATTATTTTCTGCAATTCCTCAACAACAACAAATCTAGTCATCTTTTCAACAACAACAATCATATCAAGCATCGGCTGTTCATCAACAATCATATCAAGCACCAGTTGTCCATCAACAAGCATATGAAGCACCAGTTGTTCATCATCAATCACCTGCAGTGTTTCCACAACTTGATTAAGGTCTTGATGTACCAAAATTCCTTCCAACTGATGATCCCATTGAAAGTCTTAACAAAGCTATGGCATTCTTATGTATCGTTATTACTTCAAGATATCCACAGACCAACAATCAACTCAAGACTTTGTATAATCCAAGGAACCAAGACACTATTCAATATGGTAAGGTAACAGTGCAAGATGTGCAAGGACAATAGACTCAGAGTTATACGGGTAATGTTGTAAGGGGTAATGCTACTGGACCAGGGGTTATTCAAAACACAGGAAATGATATTGCAAACCAATCAAATGTCATTCGATGCTATAACTACAAAGGTGAATGTCATATGGCAATGCAGTGTACTCAACCGAAGAGGGCACATAATTCAAAATGGTTTAAGAAAAAGATACGGCTAGCACAAGCTCAGGAAGCGGGAGTTGCTTTGGATGAAGAACAACTTTTTTTTTGGCAGATACAAGGGAAAGTTGATTCAAACAAAGCCTCATGCATTAACAAGACTGCAATCTTTTCAATAGATATCTTTGATGCATTTAATTCAGACTTGATGAAGCACCTATAACTATGAAGTGGTCATGGCAAATCATCACTCTTATGATTAAAATGTTCTCCGTCTATTAGTAACAAATTACGAAACCTTATCACATTAATATTGTGTTTGAACAAAGTGTTCAAGAGATGCATTATTCTGAACAACATGTTATTAATGACGATTCAAATATTGAAATTACAAGTGACAGTAATGTTATTTCGTATGATCAATATCTGAAAGAGAATGAAAATGAAGTTGTTCAAAGTACTACATCTCCTGAACAACATGATGCTATGATAATGTCTGTAATTGATGATATTTCTGCAAACTACTATAGGCAAATGCGGCTAATCGAAAAATATTAAGGAGATCATTAACCGTTGAGCTTGAATGATACAAAGAACTGGTAAATGTGTTTGAAGAAAGACAAACATTTTCTTTAACAGACCTTGAAAAACATATTGATTCTCAAATGCAAGGTATAATCGTTGATCGAAATGAAAAGTTTGTCGCTTTTCAAAAAGAAATTCAAACATTAAAATTCCAACTTTCTGCAAATAGTGAAAGTAACAAACTTTTAAACACACAAATGGACGTTTTGAAAAAAAACCTTTCTGAAAAACAAGAAAAATACATTAAAGAAATCATAGATTTAGAAACAAAATAAAGCTCTTGACGACATTGTCTACAAAACAGGTCAAACTATTCAAACGATGCATATGTTAACAAAACCTCAAGCTTTTTATGATAACACTCACAAAACAGCTATTTGGTATCAAAATCCTTTGTATCTTTGTAAATCTTAACAAATACAACCTTTATTATACAGTGGTAGTACTTTAGTTGAAAAACATGATGCAATTTATGTGATTGATACTGAAGAGACTTTAAAGTTGGTTGAAGAGAGTAGATTAAAAATGAATGCGAAAGAAAACACCCCCAAAAATATATGTCGCAGCGGAAATGTGTCCGGGGGCGTTACTTCATAATACACAGCGCTAGATACAAGAGAACGACCTCTAAATGTGTCGTTTGAAAAGTAATCTCGTTGATTTCCTTGAAATTGATATAACATTTGTCCCATAATTGCATCACAATGAAAAGCTTGAAAACAACCCAACGAGATTTAATCATTTGTATGTAAGTAGAAATCCATGAATGAAATCTTGTCAAATTTAGACTCCAGTGCACATCAAGTAATCCAAACATCTAATTCACATTGATGTTGTAGAACGATTTGCAAAACTGCACATATTAAGCACAGCACAAACAGAAAACCAGAACGGCTCGATCAAGAAGTTGCGGTTTATCTTAACGGCTAAGACCCACTAGCCTAGAGTAATGTATCTGGGTTTTCCGATATATGGTTACATCAACGCGACACATTGATAACAAATTTAGATATCAAGTTGTAATGGTTTGGTGGTTGGTTAAATAAAGTAAATCCGAATGTAAACGAAAAGTATGTAATATATTCTGTATATATTACATATAAAAAATGAACAAGTATATAATTCGTACCGTAACTTTATAATTAGACGAAGATAGACAATCCAAAGATTTAAGTGAATATTAAAATAATACTTACAGTATATATAAAGGAACTAGAAAATAATTTAAACAAAAGAATTCGACACCAATTTTAATTAATAAAAGTCCTTAGCATAAAGTAGAACACGTGGTCTAAAGTTTATGAATTAAACAACCGATGTTTTGTAAAGCTTTACAAAAGTTATGATTTACCTTCTCGTCAGGAATTTATAAAATAATATTTTATAAATTAACCTTTCGTCTTATTGACGGATCGTAGCTAAAATTGTTGTCTTATTTGTAAAAGTATAATTCTTATTCGTTGTCGAGTTATTGTACAGTTATAATTTAATATATCTTTAAAATATAACTTAGTCTCTTTACTGGTCTTCTAAAAAGCAATAAGGTTTACTAAAACAATACTAAATATAGAAAATTTATATACATTTTGTCAGGAACTTTCCGTTATATAACTTACCCATATTTAATAAAATCTAATGTTTTTTCACTTTCCCAAACAACCACAACGCGTGTTTTTAAATATCTATGTTTATATTTAAATATAGCAACTAATATACAAGTAATGAATATCACATTTTAATTTAACGCACTATCCACCAATTAGTTTTGGTTTATAATTTTAAATCTCGGGTAATTTATTAGTCAATTGCATAACCAAACGAACCCTGTTGTCTTGTGCTAACCAAAACGCAACCCTTTGTTTGTCAAATACTGCCAACCAAAACACCCAACGCTGTCATCCAAACACCCCTTTTGGGTTTCCTGCTAATCACCAAACGCACCCTTTATAGTTTCTGCTCACCCAAACGCCCCTTTTGGGGTTTCCTGCTCACCCAAACACCCCTTTTGGGTGTTTTCTGTTAACCCAAACACTCCCTTATACATTTCTACCAAACCAAACGCACCCTATTCGATGTTAATAACCAGAAACAAACACCCCTGTTTGTTAATCTGCTATACCAAACACCCCCTATTAGGTTTCCTACACAACCAAACACGCCCTTATGTTGTTTCGGTTAAGCCAAACGCACCCTATTCGGTATCGTAACAACCAAACAGCCCCTTCGGTTGTTAAACCTGCAACCAAACGCACCTACGGTGGTGGCTGCCACCCAACCGCACCCCATGGTGGTGGCTGCCACCCTTTCGCCGAAAAACAACCAGACGCACCCTTTGCCGGGGCCTGACCCACCCGAACGTACCCCTCATGTTACTATAAAACCAACCGCCACCTAAAAAAAAAAAAAATATAGTGTGGCAGCCACCAAACCCCACCCCATGGTGACGCTGCCCTAACAAACGTACCCTCATGGTGCTTATGAATAATCAAACGCAGCCCTTGATTGTGCTACTACCAACAACCGACGCAGGAAAGCACCTTTTTGGTGTAAACATCAAACCGAAACCACCCTTGTGCGGTGGTGTGAGGTGTGGGGCTGTGATGTGGTGTGGTGATAATGGCGTGGGTGATGTGATATAATGATGGTGGTTTTGGGCTGCGTGGGGCAAAGCGGCCGTAGGAAAGGGGGAGGGGGGAGCTGGCTGATGTTGTCAGGAAGGAGGGGTCGCGTCGCTGAGCGCTGTATAGATGATCGGTAGATCAGGTGACGAGGAAATCTTTGGATTCGGCCAAAAGTCCGCCGAAAAGTTTTCCGCACGCGGCGGGTGGTGCCGGAATCCATGGGAGAGGAGAGCAATATGTGTTGGTGTGTGGGTTATAATTTTGTTGTAAATAAATATTTTTTAAAACTATATAAAACTTTATATATATATTAAAAGTTTTAAGGTAAAGTGGCAAGAGCCTAATAGTTGAGGGATCATTGTGTAAATTTTTAATATAGTTTTGATAACTATCGGTTCGGGACTCGTTTGGGCCACTTAACGGATGATTCGAGTCACGAAACTTGCGCCATTGTTTTCCAATTCATTTTTATGATAAAAATGAGTATTCACTCGACTAATTTTAGTAAACGTTTTATAAAACTTATTTAAAACGTTTATTATTTATTTTGTATATTACTGATAAACTTTGTCCGGACAATAAAATGAATTTTAACCCGAATATTCGCGTTTTTCAACAAACGCTTTTAATTAAAATGCTAGGTAATTTATTAAATATTTTTATTTAATAAAAGGTGGTAATTAAATATAATTTAATTATTTTCTGCGTCGGAACGCGTTGGTTTCATTTCTAAAACTTTGCGAGGCTGTTTTAGCCCTTTTCTGCTCGTTTTCAAGTCTCGGATAAAACTGAAAAGTTGTCCGAAATATCGTTTTACATCAAATTGCTTTAGAGTCCGAGTTGTGAAAATGTGGTTTAGCTGGTCGTTTTTGATACGTCAGCTTAGAAATAATCTATATCTTTTTCGTTTTCGAGCCAAATAAGTTAAAAATAACTTTCACTTATGAGATGTAATAATAAATATGATTTATTATAATAAAATATGTTCCGAAAATTTTACCGGTTACGCGGTAATTACTTTTATGTGACAATAAAAGACCAAAAGTCAAAAGGTCAAGTCAGACCCAAAAAGTCAAAGGGTAAAATAGTCATTTAAAATTTCGAAAATTGCCGGATGTTACAGTACCTACCCCTTAAAGAAATCTCGTCCCGAGATTAAATTTGTGTTAACCGATTGTGTGACCAAGATTTCTGGTTACCCATTTTTTAATACAGTTTACTGAAAACCATCGTCGTAGTCAGACAGTTCAAATGTATTCCCTCACAAAAACTTCCATTATAAAGGTGGGCAAAACAAAGTTTTTTCAAGTAGAGTCATCTTGACAATTTTGATCAAGTAATAAAAGTCAGAACCAAGATTGTACAAAATGAAGGTATTAGAGGAGCTTTCGAATGTTGACGTGATTCCGATTGGTCAACTCTATAAGAGAATATTTTCAAAACTTGCGGGATAAAGGTAGTTTGATAAAGAAATTAACGTAATGAAAGATGTTTTTAAGCCAAATGGAGAAACTGGGTTGATCAAGGGTCGTGGAAAGGAAAGTACTTTGAGATGAAAAGATAAGAACTTTTAATTAAAGTGATTGGAGTTTTGGAGTAAAGCATATCTCAAGATATCGTGTGCTATTCTATGCATTTTCATGTTGATAGTTGTGATAATATGATGGATTGAAAGGTTATGTTGTGGCATACAATCAATGTTTGGAACTTCCCGGAGGCTGAGCTTGTCAATAGGAATATGATATGGTTTAAAAAGAGTTATTTATTGATCTCTTCAAATCACTTTTTCAAAACTTTGTAACAATTACCAGCTGTATTTCTATTGTAATTTCGTACAACAAAGTATAGGAAAGTTTTCATAAGCGACAACCCTTGTGATTAATCAGGTTGCTTGTTGCGTAAATAATATAGATATTATTATAATTTATATATACTATATATATCTATATATTATATAATATATACTATATATTTATATATATATACTGTTATATAATATTAGCAAACACTCAAACCAATTTACCTTAGACACAAGGGACTTGGTTCAAAAGTTCACAAAATAAAAAATAGTTTGTAGCCGGTAAGTATGATTCCCCGGTGCAGTTATGTGTCCCAACGAGGCTTGATTGAAATTCTAAACTATATATATAATATATATAATAAAATATATATAATAAGTATAATCTAAAAACAATCAATGAAACCGAGGAGTAGTATAGAATATCCCCGGGTCGTTTATCCCCAACGAGGCTGTGCTGGAGAATCGATACAGTCGAAAAATTGGAGTTTGAATGGGATTAATGATTTGAGAGTGTAGAAAGCTAAAGTAATCAATAACAAGCAAAAACGATTGAGAAAAACCTAAAAATGAAAGCTAAATAACTTAAATCCTAAAACGGGTACGAAAAACGAGGGTCAAAAACCTAAATTTTGCAAATTAAACCCTAAAACAAATTTAAAAGCTAAAATAGATTCTAAATGACAAATAACGAAGTTTAAAAAAAACTAGACTGAAAACGGAGGTCGTTTGACCCAAAAACGAGTCAAGTCAAGAACCGTACCCGAGACCCGTTCTTTAAAAATCAAAAGTTTGCAAAATTAACCCTACGAAAGTTTTTCTATTTTTCCTACGTAAAATATGACCAAAGAAAATTTCCTAAAAAAGAAAAATATTTTTTTGATAATTTTTGTATTTTTTATGAATTTTTAAAACTTTTAACGAAATTAAATTATAAAAAATACTAAACTATTTTTAAAAATTCTGAAAAAATTACTAAAATTACTTTACCCTAAAACCTACCTAAGAAAAATAAGAAACCCAAAATTCAGCTTATGAATAAGCTGAAAATAAGCTCAAACGAGCTTATAACTATAAGGGGCCAAACACCCTTAAATACCAAGGTGCCCAAGGGTCTAACAGAAAAGACCCAAGGGCACAGCGGTAAGAGAGTTTATAAAAGGAGGGTGTATTGAGAGTTGAGACTCGGGTTCGAGTCTTGCTCACCCGGGTTTCCTCTTATCTCCCTTCTTTTTAAAAAAAAAATCTTTTTAACCAAACATGATAAGCATATGGAGCTTATTATTTTTCATAACTACGAATTTTTGTGAATGCTTATAAATAAGCTGGAAAATGGGCTTTTTGTTGGCAGTTTGCTTAATTTGAGCTTAAGGGCTTAAAATGGCTTTTTCTTTTGACTCTTATGAACAAATAAGCAAAGACAGTGGGAAAATAAGCAAGCACAACTTAACACACATTCATAATGAACTACCAGGAACAAAAATAAGCAAATGGAATAAGCCCAATAAGCCAAACACATAAGCACACCACAAATATAATGCAAGAAATGAGCTTATGAACTAAGCTGGAACTAACTTCAATGTTAGAGCCTGCTAAGGTTCAAGTTGTAAAAACTGTTAAGCTCATCAAATAAGTAAAAAAACATAGAAACATCAAGCATAAAAATAAGACATCCAATAACTAATGACACTACTTAGAGCAAAATGGACAATAAGAAAAAGCTAAACTAACAAATAGCACTAATAAGCCATAAAGATTTTAAACATAAGGACCAAATGCTAAGAGACATACCAAACAGTCAAAAGTTCACTAGTTATGGCTTAAATTAAGCACTCTGAAGGATGACTTAAACTTAAGGCTTCAAGGTCTTAAGAAGATCTTATTAGGCCTTTCTAGCAAATGATGAAGTAAAACAAGATATTAAAAATAAATAAGCTGGAAAAAAAGCCAAATAAGCCAAGTGCACAAGCTGTGCAGGGCAGAACACACTTTTTATACTGAGGCCAAAATTGGCTAAACTGGTGGGCTTATATGGACAAAAATAAGCTAAGTAATAAGCAAACAAAGTAAAGACAGAACTACACTAATGGCTAATAAGCAAATCTAAGCTAAAATAAGCAAATAAAATAGGCAGAAAAGCAAAAATAATCAAATAAGCACAAAGGCCAAAAGTCAGCAGCCCTAACAGCCCAAGGGGCACTTTTTGGCTTAATTACTAATCACTTAAGGGCAACTTGGGGCTTAATGGCTTATGGGGGCTTATAAACAGCTTATGATCTTTCTATAAATACAATAAGAATGAAGGTTCTACCTACACATAAGCAAGAAAAAGGGCTGCTAATAAGGCTGTTTGCACCAGGGGAGATACTTTTTGGTTTCAACAAGGGCACAACAGGCTTAAAATTAAGCTGAAAAAAAAAACTTTGAAACCTATGATAAGCTAGAACAGATAAATACAGGCACCTAATGAGCTAAAATACTAAAAATCAAAACTCAAAACTAATGGAAGCTTATGTGTAAAGGCTGCTGAACTTAGGACTATAAAAACTTTAGAAACTAGGACATATTTTATACTCAAAATGCAAAGACCTATTGACACTTAAGCCTTTTATTCCTGTTGCATCTTTAGTGATAAACAACTATGAAAACAACACATAATCAAAAGTGAGTCAAATAAGTTGGACTGAAAAACCTACTTACCACAGGTTCAACCCATGGTTCTACAAACTTAAGTTTTGATATTTAACCATTAAAAACCTGAAATTTCTGACCAATAAACTTAATTTAAACTAGCTAAAACTAACTCAGAGACTAGAAAGCATTTTCAACTTGGTTTGACCCGTTTTGACCCTTAACCCAAACACCCCTTAAACATCATTTTTTTGTACTTTTGAACTATAACACAGTAAGGTGTGAGGCAAATAAGAACTAGTGATCATAAAAAGGACACATTAAGCATTTATAAACACTAAATAAGCACAGAAAAGTAAGCACAATAATCCAACAGTTTTAAAAGCATAAAACACAGATTTTTGATAAAACTTGAATTTTCATTAAAAAGCAAAGGTTTACACGACTGAGAAGTAAAATAACAGAAATTAAATTACATAAAAACTAAAACATTCAGATTAAAACTAAAGCTACTCCTAGATGATCTCCTTTTTTTCTTTGTCTTCTTTCTTTTATAGCTGCTGAGGCCTTCTCTTTATGTGCTTGAT
>BQNB010132304.1:0-18649 GCA_026074375.1 Tanacetum coccineum | reverse complement strand
GAAAGAGCTAGAGAGAGAAAGACAATGAAAGAAAATGGTTACTTGTTAAGAAGAGAAATGAGAAACAACACCTTCTCCATACTTGGAGAGGGCTTTATATAGTTACAAGACCGAACCTATTACAAATGGGCTTAAGCCCGACAACTAGGCCCAATTAGCTTAAATAAATTCCCGTAAACTACGTTTTACTTATACAAGGCTTGGGAATATTTAATGACCATCACTTTAATAAAAACACCGCTAACAATCTCCCCCTAAGGGGTGGTCATTCAATTGTGGATCCTTCTTGTAACGTCTTGAGTCTTGTATTCTTGGGAATTCTTTTTGAAGTTCCATTTGCATGCTTGTGATCTTGGATCTTGATCTTTAACTTGATATTCTTTGACAAAATACTAATATCGTGGTCTTTGGCCTTGATTTGTCTTGACTACTGAGATCTCTGAATCTTTATCCATGAATCTTTATGCCGCCTTGCGATCTTGTGTCTTCACCCTCATGCTCAAGGTCTTGAAAGCTTGCTAACAATCTCCCTCAACATTTTCTTTAACATGATTACTTGTACCACATCATGGAAGGAGTAGTACTTGATCCACTTGTAAGATATGTCTTTTTTATTGTCTGAAAATCTTGTTAAAAATGTTCTTTTGAGGAAGTGCTTGTACATCAGAGATTGCGGAAGACTTTAATACGTGTGCTTGAGCTTTCATCATGTATATATCTTTGTCGATTGAGCATGAGGTCTTGAATCTTGACTCGACATGGACTAGAAGCTGCTACCGTCGAGAAAACCTGCAAGTATAGGTTAGTGATAAACATCAGATATAGACGAATATGGCTTTGTCATTCGTCATAGTTCGGTTACATTAACCTCCAGATTCTGATAGGACATTTTTACAGTAAAAAGAAATGTACCTGTGATTAGGTCGGTTCAATTTAGAAAGAACCTCCTTGCTAGGGTTTCCAGCTTTAAGTGTTAGAATCCTCTAATGCGATTTGCATTAGAATACACCGTACTAGCTGTGTTCACTCATTACCAGAATTCTCCAAAGTAAGACAGCAAGGTAAGAGTGAATCAGAATAGTTTACTATATGTTCTATTGAGTCGTCATATCATTATACTGGACCAAAATCGATATCCCAGTGACAACAAGCATGATTCATTTAGAATCTCGCAAGTCCACATACCAAGAGCTGTTTGATGTTGGCTCAAGAAGATTTCCATCGTCACTTGTGAAACCTAAAGAGTATCACTCTAATGTTCAGGAAATTAACACAAGATAATGCGTAGGACTTCTTTTGATACCAAATTTTTGTAATATGAAGTTCAACATTTTGATAATCGGAATTTGTGTCCTAGTGAGATTTTGATAGAACTCGTTTGGCCTCTAGACCTTCTATAATTGACATTTGTTTATTTGGGTAATCGAAGCTAGAGCGGGACCTCACACCTTTTCAATACAACGAATCTAAAAATAGAAAAGCCGATATAAACGTGTGAGCCTCTGTGAGAAATGAAAGCAAAATCTTTGAGAGATTCTGAGTGGCTATGAGGGTTGTTGCATTTGCATCACATGGGTCCATGATGACTTGTCTTCATACCAGAATCATCTTTAAGGTTACCCAGACAAATTATCATTGACCCTGGTATCTGTCTAAGGTTGTATGGAGGGCTATTTCTTTTACAACCCTTTCTCCTACAAACTCCTTATTTACAGTTCTCTCAACCCTTCAGTGCTATACCGAGACTTTCAAGACTAGTACCTTGTTGGTTTTGTTCCATCACTAGCTCCCATAGCATCATCGGCACTATTCCCTATTCCTTACTTACACCTTTTTTTTCAATCATACCTAGGACTTCTACTCTATCTAATGGAGTGTTCCGTCCTGGGTAGAATCCATCCGGTCTGGCCCTCGGGATCAAGTGGAATAATATACCTAACCTTAACCGCCTTATAACTCCTTAAGAAACAACATGGTCGGTCTTTGGGGTATTGCCATAAAGATCCATAAAACCGTTTGATAAAAAATATCAATCACCAAGTCTAAAGAAATCATTTAAGACACATTAAGTGTTTCCAGAGTTACCAAAAAGCTCCCCTTACACATTTGCACCATATTATGAAAGAGTTTTGCACATGCGAGGTTTGGGAACGCACTTAAAGATTGAAGATCGTATCCGTTATTAATTTGTATTGATCATATTTTAATCACTATTCTCCCTCTCAGAAATTGCATATGTGTTTACAATTTTTGATAATTAGTGAATTAAAAACAAGTTAATGTTCAGAATTCACATGAGCCTAACTAGGTCTTGGGAGAACAGGAAAGCATGCAGAATGAATCATAAATATTAAACTGCCCCCTTAATTATAGAATAGGTGAAAACGTGAGTGTGGAAGTTATTTGAGCACAACAATTATGAAAGAATTTAAAATTTTCCTTGTTTAAAAAATATCTTGAAAAATTTGTGCTCAACAGGAAAATATGTGAGATATATCTTATTTACCATCATTTTTCTTAGTACTTCTCTTGAGCAATCAAAACTTTGAATGTTTCTATGAACTTTTGCTCAAGACCGAGAAGATATGAACTTCCTGTTGTTTAGGATAAATTACATAAATGAACATTTCCTTTCTTTAGGCCCAAGTCCCTAAGCTGACGATTTACTTAGGAATTCGTAAGAAAAATTGAAAGGACATGTTTTGAAAGCATTTAAAACTCTCGCTCGAACTTCATTTATTCACCCGTGTTAATATTAATCAACATTTCTAGGTGCGCAAATGTTATCGATTGTTGAGAGACATGTCGGAGAAGAATATTTTTGTATTTTTGAAATTTTTGATTTTGTATTTTGCTTTTATAGGTTTAAAAATTTTTTCATTTTTTTCTTTTTCTTGGTTTATATTTTTTTGTATTTTTTTTTCAAAATATCGTATAAAATCAAAATAATAAGAGAAAGATCAAAATATTTACTTGTCAAGGTTTCCATCAGCAGTTGATAGTGGTGGCTGGATGAAGTAGATGAATGAATCTTGTTGTTATTGACGATTAATTTCGGATGCATCAGCAGTAGTAACAACGAAAGACTTTGAAACAACTTGATTTTCTCCATTTGATAATTCGTCGAACCAAATAACGAATAGACTTTCCAACTCTACCATCAGTCATCATGACCCTATCAAATCTACTAAATTGAAACAGAAGAATTTCTTCTTCTTTTAAAGGTAAAGCGCACTGAAGCGTACACTCCCCTTTTATTTGAAGAACAGGTTATGCACTGAAGTGTATATAAGCCATTGACTTGAGCTAACAAAGATTGAATGTTTTGAAAGTAGCTCAAGACCGAAAAGATTTCTCTTTTCGTTGTTAAGGATAAACGCACTGACACGTACATTTTCCTTTTATCTGAAGAACGGGTTGCAATCTGAAATTTGATTACAAGCCATTGACCTGGAGATTAGAGAACAGCAATCGGATAGATAGAAGTATGATGTTTCCTTAGTCTTGATAACCTGCCAAAAAGAGAAGTGGAAATCAGAACCCTTTTGCTTGAAGGTTTCGAGGGATTAGAAAGTCACTGCATTGTCACACATAGATTTTTAGACTATTCTCGGGTGGTTTACTGATGCAGTTAATTTTCCACACATGGCAAAAAATTCTTACCAGTTGTAATCCACCTAAGACAAGTTCTAGTAATTTGCTAGCCTCGATGAGAAGCAAGACATCATTGGACACCTAACCTTCCTTCCGATTTCTTGGATTTGCCATATGTTTTCTTTTGATTTTCACGTATTGAGACATTGGCACTTTGGTTATCCAGACACGAGAAAATCAATGTTATTCACAAAATAAGCACAACAGAACATCATGATTGGTAGTAAACTAAACATTGCTATACACAAACACAAACAATTTCATGGATTTAAGCATTTCGAATGGCAAGCGGTAATGTTTATTACATTCAGATGAAAATGTGATTCCTGATTCTTAGTATTTTGGAATTTCCTATGTTTTCTTCTATTTTCTCGACTTTATTCGAGAGTAAACTAATCTTAGACTTTGATGAAACCCTATCATATTAGAATTGCCCTAGGTATGTGGTCATCCTTATGTCTTAGCAGTGTTTGTTTACTACGATCTAGTAAAGAAGAAAAGATCGTTTGAGTCAAAATTACTTGTGATTATGAATAACATTTGGTTGTGAAACATTTGATTGTTTTATCCTAACGCTTTGTATTTTTTAACAGGTTTGTTTAGGTAACAACATTATCTACCCTAAGGTCTTAGAAGATTATCCTAAAGATCTATGGGTAAACACATTAACAGTTTGCATAACTTTCGATTCTCGTATAGAAGGTGCCGAGTTTGAAGGGACTGGTTTGGACAAAGCATTTGTCTTATCAACTTTGAGGAGAACCGAGGATTTTGGAATAGGAGTGACAAAATAAAGTTTTGGTTTATAAGAAGAAGAATGTGGTTTTCCCCAAGATTGTATTGCTTTTGAAAACTTATATTCCGTTCTCTGAACTTTGTGGTGCTTTTGGTTCAGAAACCCTATCAAATCACTGAGGGTGTGGGGGCTCTAGCTACAATTTTCATAGATGGTTTCGTATAATTGTTTTTGCAAAGAGTCAATTATTGAATTGGTCTGAGCTTGTGTCACTTTGATAGAGTCAAACAGGTTCTTGTATATGGTCTTAAGATGAGCATTTTCTTTGGCATAATTCAAAACCTGTGATTCTAATGACATGTTTTCATCTTTAAGTTTTGGAGACACCAGATCAAGGGTATTTGATGCACATTGAGTATCACTACTCTTACCCTTGAGATCTCCTAACTGAGCTTGCAACCGTTCGATCTTTTGTTGCATGTCATTATAAGCTTTATCATACAAAATCTTATCATATTTGCATTCTTCACATTTGTGTACCAATTATTCCAAAGAACAGTGTATTCTTTTTCCTTTTTAATAATGCAATTTTCAAGTTTTTCTTTCATACGATCAAGCTCAGTTTGGAGATCAGTATACTGCACTTCGTGAGTAAGCATATTAAATATATCATGATCATAACAATTTTCATATTTGGGTACCTCAGTTGATCCATCTGAGTCATAGACGGGAGCATTGTCAGACTGAGTTCCTGATGTGGATGCTTGTTGTCCTCCGGGGGGGGGAAGGGGGGGGGGGGGGGGGGGGGGGGGGGGTAATGCATTTACTTTTACTCTCTTCTCAGATTCTTCATAGCATGCAAATACTGCAGCAGCCATGAATTCACATTCCTCTTAAGTGCTTTGGATCATTGCTTCTTCCGCTTGAGCAATCTGCAGATGTTGCTGAAGATAAGCAGCATCCTGTTTCCTTGGATTTACTGTGTAGTTGCTGGCATAATGACCCTATCCTCGACAGTTGTAACACCTTATCGGATTACCATTGATACCATTATCATTACCCTCGCAAGCCGTTGATGAAAACTTTTCCCATTCCCATACATGATTTGCAATTTCTGATCAACACTAAGACAGCCCCTTCATATTTTCAACATTCTGAATACTCCGATTCTAAACTGCATTTGCCCAACTTCATATCCCCATCATTCTACACAGCATTTGTCTCATTAATTTCCAGCATTGTCATCAACCATTTGCATTTTGATGTCTTGGCTCGTTTTTATATCCGGTTGTGCAATTTGATTATTACGGAAATATGAACTCGTTTGGTTGTTGTTTGTTGGAGAGGTGATGAATTTAGAATGCTTAGCTATTAATAAAAGCAATGCCTTTTGTTCATTGCAGTTTTAGTGGGATCTGAGACTGTCCTTCGAGATTCTGCATTGGTTGTGTCTGGTAGTTCGTGGTTGAATCAGGTTGTTGGACAAAGTTGATTGGTTGGGTTGGTGGAGATGTTGTAGTGTTGTAATGAGTGATGAAATGATCTAGGTGCAACGATTTCATAAGTGTTTGCCCATTAATTCACCAAAGATCATGTATGTTTTCTAGACGTTATCTCTAAAGCATTGATGTCTTGTTTGAGTCGACAATGCATAGATATGTGACATTGATAAACAAGGATCTATAGTGGGTAAAAGGTGATTGGTTGTTGGAATGAAACCAGTGACTTCACGAGATTTTACAAATCTATGACTTAAACCGTAAAAAAATCGACTTTTATGGGATTTTACTAAATCAAGAAGAAATCGTGAAACAATGATTAATTGTGGTTGAAATTGTTGTTTAAATTGAAGAATTTGAGCTTTTGTTGGCGAAAAATGAGCTTATAAGGACTAACGGTGCAAACCCTTTTCCAACTTAGAGGGTTAAAAAGCTAACAAAGGACGAATGGTGAAATGTATTGAAATCCAGGGACCAAAATTGTAAATTTCGAAAATAAGTTTATAAAAATAAACTTTTTCCCTCCTGTTTCAATTTCTTCTTCGATTGAAAAGTTATAAAATGATACACGAAACTAATTCTTTGCTCGCGGACTCGTACGTTGATCGTCGGTGTAAAATAAATATACCACGTTGATCGAAACGAGTTCACGGTCTCAATGGAATATGTCTTAAGTCCCGACGTTGAACGTCACACGAAACTGTAAAAACCGAAAAAAAACTTAAACGTGTATAGACTTGTTCGGGTCTTGAACAAATGACTAGATCGGTTCCTTCTACAATGAATAGTTCGGTTCCTTCTACAATGACTAGTTCGGTTGCAATAGAAACATGACTAGATTGGTTGCAATAGAAAAATGACTAGATCGGTTGCAATAGAAAAATGAGTAGTTCAGTTGCAATAGGAAAACGACTAGTTCGGTTGATTAACAAAAATGACTAGATCGGTTCTTATGGATTTTTGACTAGTTTGGCTGATTAACAAAAATGACTAGATCGGTTGATTATGAAGAGTGACTAGATCGGTTCGACAAAGCTTGAGTGACTAGATCGGTTGACAAAGCTTGAGTGACTAGATCGGTTGCTCAAGATGTCCTTGCTTTTGTCTTCAACCGAAACATCCAAAACCTTATCGTCCTTTTTTCCTTAAACTTTGGATCTTCGTTCCCTTGAGTTTTTCAACCGGCTAGGACCACAAGGACAATAAGCAAACCAAAAATAAGCTTATTACCACAAATAAATAAGCCACGTGAAAGTAAGTTGTAAATAAGCTTGTGTAATCTTTTTACCCACGAAACAAAATACAAATAAGTTGTGAACTATTTCTTTTTGAATAGAAAAAAAATAAAAAAAACACAAGTGTGTTGTAATCCAAAAAATGACTCGTAGAACAGTAAGCCCACTTTCAAAATTGTAAAGCAATCCAATGTGTTGGTTTGTATGACATAGTTGACTGTGTTGAAATAAGCAGGAAAAAAAACTTAAGCCAAATCTATAGAAATTAAAATATTCTGTGACCTTTTAGTTTGATCTAATACGACGAAAAAAGAAAAAAAATAAGCCAAAAAGCCGAATCAATAAGCTAATACAACCATAACGAAAACACTAAACCCAACCTTGGCTCTTGATACCACATGTTAGAGATATCATTTCATCACCATGAACACAAAATAAGAAAAAGATTTTAGAGAGAGAAAGAACTAGAGAGAGAGATAAAAAGAGAAAAATGGTTACTAGCACATTGAAAGAAAAATGAGAAGCAACACCCTCTCCACACTTGGAGAGGGCTTTTTATAGTTACAAGAGATAAAACCCTTCTTGGGTTGTTGGGCTTGACTTTGGGCCGGACTTATTACCAATGGACTTAAGCCCGACGCCTAGGCCCAATTAGCTTAGACAAATTCTCGTAAACTAAGTTTTTCTTATACAAGGCTCGGGAATATTTAATGACCATCACTTTAATAAAAACACGGCTAACAAAAATTAGTTTTGTGTTCTTTACTTGTTTACATTTATATTTGTTAAAGCTGATTTTCAGTACATTACTTCAAGCCATGAGTTAGTTTATCTTTACTTTATAGTTGTTGGTAACTAACTCAAGGGGAACAACACGTCTAAATGTTCAAATGTTTGTGTTATTAGTAATGGTCAAAATTAATAAGCTAAAAATTAACACACTCCTAGTAGGATTGACTACGTTAAAATTCTATCGGTAAATTCATGATAACTCCAACGTAATGCTCAAAACGTGGACGTCGACTCCGAAAATTTAAACACAATATATTTATAACATATATAAGCCTCTCCAATTGCCAAAATGATAACACCAATGTCCAAATTACAGGAAATAAATATCTGCCTATTTTTTGCTTACCTACGGATCGACAGATCCTTCGTCCCTAAATCCGTCTTCATATATGGTGGATTTGTGTCTCAGTCAGTCATACCCTACATTTAAATTATTGGACCACTTGTTTCTTCCCCTATAATAATTCACCTCCACCTAACCTTGTCACCACCCAAGACTGCATTTCCCGCCAAGTTTATTTCAAGCTATAATTAGCATAGATCCATCACATTCAAGTCATTAGCAACTACTATTGTAAGTACTTTTATCTCATTTCTTAATTTTGAGTCTTGAATCTCTAATTTTGTTCTAAAATCAAGATTTGGGATATTTTCATTATATTCACTCAATTAAAATCATACCAATATAATATCTAACTATTGCACTTGTCAATTACAAATATACATTGTATATCTAGATATGAAATTTTTTTGAAAAATCCCAAGTCATACTTTTAATCATTTTGGACACTCAAAATGATTACACTTGCATTGTTAATACAAAGTAAAAACTATTTTCATCATGCATCACGATCTCTAGAATGATATTTCAAAGTATACAATAAATGTATATTTTCGTCTCAATCAACTGGTAGTCATAGTAAAATGGGAGTGCAAGGGTTTATTCATATGTATGCCCATATATATATTGAGTCAAACAAATCGCACTTCCACATAATTTACACATAGGTATGCACATGAATGCTATTGCATATACATATATAATATATTAATTTTGTCTTCTAATCAATAGGTCTAATTATGCTTGGAATGATGAAGTCGGATTACAAACGAACCAAACAATGCATACCCAAAATTCATCATATTCGCTCTACTCCCGACAACATCAAAAATACCATTAAATCCCTTCAAAATGCCTAATCCATGAAGGAAGACACATTGAATCATCCTTTACTTTTGGAAATGACATCGTTGAACAATTTAAAGCCATCAACTTTGATTGTCTCCTAACTCTCAAGGAATAAATTTGTCCTCGCTTTGTTATTGAACTTTATCATAAATTCCAACTCATATGGAATATTGATGACTTATCCTTATCTATTGTTTTAACCATTAGAGATAAAGAATTCGCAATGAAACTTGAGAAATTCAGACAAATTTTACAAATTCTTTCAAAAGGAATTTGTATCTATTAAATGAAAGCTCATTTGAACTCTTGGACCCACATCGAGAGAAACATGATTTCTATAGAACCAACATCCCATACTTTTTCAAAATCAAAAATGATATCACCATAACTCAAATCAATCAGAATCATCCTAATCCAAGCATCATATACCATGATGATCTTCTTTCCAACATCAAAGATTGGGAACTATTTTTAGAGAAAATGTCATTTGTGTTGATGCCCACAAACACTCCATAGATGCATGCTCTGCAATCATGCTCTATAATCTCAAATCTCGTCAAAAGTTCAATGTTGCTTATTACATAGCTCATAAAATTGAGAATGTCAAAAATCGTGATGATTGTCCATTGCCATATAGCTTGCTCCTTACTCGTCTCTATAGACATATTCTTGCTAAATATCCAAATATTTCGTCCTCATTCCAAACTGCAATTTGTCTTACATTTCCGTGTGATGAATTCCATCAATGCCAAAATGGGAAGGGGCAAAGTAAAGGAAAAAAAACAAAAGCTCAACTTCCTGGTTCACCATCGTTGGCTGAAAGCATAAATCAGTCCTCACCTTTGTTATCCTACAACTTCTTTTCACAAACTTTGACTTGATAAAGTTTTCAAAGCAATGATCAAGAAGGGGGATTGATAAATCCATGGTAGTTTATAAATTAGGAACTTATGATCATTGTTCTATGATTATTAATTTGCTCATGTGACGCTCGCATGCTTTAATTATGTATTACTTTGATGTGTCGTTGTGTGGTGTTTATTTATGATAGTTCAAGTTTTAAATTTATATTTTGCCGACTTAACCAAAAATAACACTTTAACGGGTAGTGTACCCGGTCGGTGGTAGATTCGTGGTAAGTAGGGTATCGAACATTTAAAGCGAGGTAGAATCTCTCAATATATTTATATTTGGTTTATCCTAACTAAGTTAATTCTAATCTAAGTCAAACCATGCTAATCCTATGTAAGTTTCTAGCTCCTAATTTCTAGACGAGGTAAAAGGAGGGTTTTTTTCAGCCTGAGAGACTGCACAGGTTTGGTTGTGACTACAATCAATTGTCAAGACACTTTAAACCCAAGCAAGGATATTAATAAAAGATAAAAGAGCGGTCGAGCCTTACGATATGAAAACTGATTAGCCATCATTACATCCGATAAACGTGGTTTTGTTTATTCAGTGCAATGATTAACTTATCTTCAAAGAGGGCATATTATTCTTAGACTTAGGCGGGAGCTATCACCTAAGACCTAGACATAATTAATTCCTGACACAATTAAAGCATCCGGCATAAGGCATCCTTAATGCTGATTATAATTTATCTAGGATTTAAAGCAATGGTGATCTGTTAAACCCCTAGCTCATTAGATACTTTACACACTTACCTGCTTTAATGGTAATTATACACTAGTATTCCAACTTGCCAACCAATCCAATGGAATTAGAATATTACTTGTTGAATTATCTAGATTCACCTACTAGTCAACATGTTCAATAAACCAAAGGCAGTTTCCGTTAACTAGTTAAGCCAGAAGCGTATCCTTAGCACGATTTTAGAAGGACAATATTTGTGATCCTATGATTTTAGATGTATAAATCTTTATATGGAGAGCTATCTTGACATCTAGATTACTTGGTCTGTATCACTAGATCCAGTTGAATGATAGGTCGCATACAAAAGCACGTAAACAAGTATAAATTGATAAACATAAACAAGCATACAACGATAAATTAAGCAATCGAGATATGAACCAAAGATGAAAGCATTCAGATTCTTCAAAAATGGCTAATACCCAAGGTATTAGCCCTTCAAACATCATAATATAAAACATAAGTAATAGTATTTATGCCAAAGGTAAACTAAATACCGATTTTCATACTAAATGATACCAAAAACTAAACGGTTACAAAAGTAAAAAACATTACACGTTGTCTTCTATGGATTGGAATGCGTTGCAAGACCTCTTCTGCTCTTTTTCTCCTCTAAAAATCGACTTTTGTGGTTTAGGTATCGAGAATATGATTTAGCACACTTAAAAAAAAATAAACAAAAAAAAAAAAAAGAAAAACAAAAAAAAAAAGATTTTTAAAAAAGTCAAAAGTAAAAAAAAATTAAAAAAAAAATTACAAAAAATAAAACACATTTTTGATTTTTCAAATTATACTGTCTTAAATCAGATTTGATACGGGCGTATCCAAGGGAATTGGAATACTGCGTATTGGAGATTCTCTTTGTATTATGGAACTAGAAAGATCAAAGAAATAAGATGTTGATTGGAATGATTGCTTGATTATAATTGACAATAGCTAACCTATATATAGGATACAAAGAAAGCTTCTAACTTATGGGCTCGGGCCAATGGGCCGATTACACTAAATATACAATATATAATAGAAATTGATGTTGATTGGAATGATTGCTTGATTATAATTGATAATAGCCAACCTATATATAGGATACAAAAGAAGCTTCTAGACTTATGGGCTCGGGACAATGGGCCGATTACACTAAATATACAATATGTACTTTAAAACGCCCTTGTAGTTAGAGCGGAAGATTTAACGTACGATCAAAAACTGATCAGAAATAGTAAACCCCAGGGTATGGAGTATCGTTTGTGAAGATATATGACGTACTGAAATCGAGAAAGGACATAAGAACTCGAACATGAACATGCTGCTAACTTGACACAACAAAATGAATGTCAATAATCTCAAATTTTTGGGTGCCTGATGTTTGCACCGGAGTTTTGCAACATGTAAACTGCATACTGACAATATCATCACAGTATAACCAATTCGCAGTTAAAAAGTTGGGGTATGAAGGCCCAAAGATGTTACGAATCCAAGAGTCTCATCTACCCATTCGCACCCCCTCGTATTCATACCTCAGTACTAAAACGAGACACGAGTTCCTGGCTTTTTGGAGGACCACGTCAGTAGTTTGATCACCAAATAACAACACAATATCCAGAAGTAGACCAGCTGCGTAGCCGGACAACCTCCCCAGTCACATCAAGTATGCAATAATCAGTGATGTAGTAGATCCGAAATAGCTATAATCCATGATCAGTCTTTTCTCGAAGATAACGCCGAAACACACGTTTCATAGCCTTAGTGTGCTCTCTAGGATCATGCATGTACAAGACATAACTGTAGAACTGCATATCGACAATTAGGGTCGGGTAAATTTGAGGTACTGAAGTGTCCGACAAGGCTTTCGATATAAAGTTAGATAAGTGACAGTGACCTACATGTCCAAATGCTTCTTCTCATGTCAAACTAGAGTCCGGCAAGGGTTAATATTAAGCAATGTGCCCCGCCCAAGAATCTCAGAGCATATTTAAACTAAGACAAGAATAATGCCAGAAGGTAGTACGACGTGGCAGATATAACCTAGAAAATAGTTGAGTAGGGGCCAAGGTCCTATCATAGCAAATACTGTATGTAGTGAATAGATGGTAAACGTTGCAAGAAGCGAAGTAGAAGAAATTGGTAAGAATGATATCATCCACTATACAATAGTAATAAGTGACCGGGCCTGGCCCCCAATGTGAAAGATGAAAAGAGACGAGTCAGTTTTGCTGTGATAGAAACCGGCTAGAATAGCATAGCTAGAAAATCGCTAAAACCAAGCTCGGGGGCCTGCTTAAGGCCATGAAGCGACTTTTGCAGAAGGCAAACATAATCAGAATGAGTTGAATCAGTAAATCCTAGTGGTTGGTGCATGTAAACTGTCTTTGTAAGATGTCCGTGAGGAAATGCATTTTTCACGTCTAACTGATGAATATACACATGTCGTAGAACTACAAGCTAAGAAATGACCAAATGGTAGCAGGTTTGACAACAGGGCTAAATGTCTCATCGCAGTCGATGCCTTGTTGTTGACTATGACCATTTGCAACTAGTCGGGCTTTGTACCAACTTAATGACCCGTCAGCATTATATTTGTGTTTGTATAACCACATGGAGCGGACAATGTTGACATTTGGTGGGCGAGGAACAAGCACCCAAGTTTTATGTCCGAAGAGAAAAGCTTTATATTTTGTCAACAAGATATCCAGTTTTTAGTTAGGATCTTGTAGGGTATGGAAAGGAGACTTAGGGATGGGAGAGGAGGTGGTAACATGGAAGTTGTAGTTAGGCTTGGCTTTTACAGTTCTAACTTTAGAATGTGTGACCATAGGGTGTTGCGAGGTGATAGTGGTGTGTTGGTGGTGGTGCGGTATTGTGTTGGTGGTAGGGCGTTTGTGGTAGCGTTGGTGTTGAGAGGTGATGGTGTATGGCACGGAGATAAGAGGTGATGTTTTGTGTTTCTTAAGAGTTGTTTGTGTTGTGGTTTTGTGGTGGTGTTTTTGAGGTGAAGTAGTGGTGGTAAGAAGGCGAAGTGCTATGGGGAGTTTTGAATTACATCAAAGAATTGTATGATGAGGGTTTGAGTAAGAGTCATGGATCAAATGGAAAGACAGTTTCGTCAAATGTGATATGACGCAAAATGAAGATTTATGTGGGTGTTCGAGTCAAGACATCGATCTCCATGATTGATTTTGTAAGGGTACACACGAAGAAAGATAGATGTTTGGTTGCGAGGGGCAAGTTTTGTTCTGTGGAAAGGTAAAGGTAACGAAAGGCAGCTAAACTGGCGAAGGTTGTAAGAAGGTTGGTTTGTTAAATAATTCTGTAAGGATGTCATTGTAGATAGAGGTGGATGGTAGGATAATAAGGTGAAAGAAAGCGCGTAAGTATGCTCGACCCAAATACTCGGGAGGAAGAACGGGCTTGAAAGAGAAGAATAACTTACACGTTATTGAAAGTACGAATCATGCATATCAAATTTGCATTTTGTTAAGATGTACGTGGCATGAGAACAAAATTGAATGCCATTAGTGGTGCAAATAATTCATGGGAGGGAGAATGTTTGTCAAATTCTCGCCAACCAATGATTCACATTGGAAAGCTTTAATTTTCATGTTGCATTGGTTTTATTACAAATGCACGAAAGTGTAGAAGTTTTGACTGTGCATTAGATTTTTTTGTGAGCGGGTTAGACCCACAAAAAAAGTGAATATATCTAAAGAAAAGTACATAGTATTTTAATCCACTCTTGCCTAGAGACCTGGAGATGATCCAAAGGTCTGAGTGTATAATGTCAAAGGGAGAATTAACAATAGAGGTAGATCGTTGAAAAAGGAAGTTTTTGAGTTTTATTCACTACTGGCAGGCCACGACACAAGTGGTTTAGTGTTTTGTTTATTATAAGACACAACCACGTGACACAGGGTATGAATACATTGTCACCCGGGGGAGACCAAGACGTTGATGCCAAGACGTTGATGCCAAAGGGAATGATTATTAGTAAGTAGGGCAAAGGCTGAGGCGGCAACGTGTAAGGGGTATAGATCACCCGTGCTGTCACAACGAAGAAGGGTTTGACGGGTATGATAATCTCGTACAGTGAAACCATAGGGATCAAAATCAATGGAGCATTTATTATCAGTGGTGAATTTACGTACAGAAACAAGTTTTTTAATTATATTAGGTGAGACGAAATAACATTTTTAAGTTGGAGAGGGCGATATGCTTAAGGGATTTGTACATGTCCAGAGTGGGTGACAAGTATAGATGATCCATTTTCGACAATGACTGAATGAAAATTACGATTAACAAAAGAGGTTTGAAGGTTACCGGTGTGAGATGAAAGGTGAGAAGTTGCTCTGGTATCCATATACTATTGCTGATCATGAGAAGGCATAAGAATTTTTTTTTCGGATGAACAGTACCCTCGGATGAACAGTACCCGCCGATAAACAATACCCTCAGATGAACAGTACTCGTCGATGAATAGTGACGTCGATGAACAATAACTTTTTTTTATGGGAGGGAGAGGTGAGGAGCGTCTTATGAGAGAAAAATAAGGAAAAGATTAATAATAGGCTCTGATTACCATGAAAGATAATATAAATTGATGTTGATTGGAATGATTGCTTGATTATAATTGATAATAGCCAACCTATATATAGGATACAAAGGAAACTTCTAGACTTATGGGCTCGGGCCAATGGGCTGATTACACTAAATATACAATATGTACTTTAATAGGGACTACGTTTGATATCTTCCAGAATATTCACATACTATATATCTAATACGGCGTATTGATCTTCTCTGGATACGCCGTATTGAGCTTGTTTTCTTTGTGGTCTTTGGTGAGTGCAGGCACGGATACGCCGTATCTTCCTTGATGGATACGGCATATTGGTAGTCAGAATCATTAATCTTCAAAATATCTTCGTTTAAGCTCCAGAATGCGCGCCTTTTGCTAATATTCACCAAGTACTCCGTAATTACTGCAATTCTCAAATATAAACGATTAAGTAACAATTCTTTGAAATAATTATACAAAATGGGTTAAATACATGGGATAAATGATGCTATAAAATAGACGTTATTTGATGTCATCAAATATCCCCCCACTTGAATCCTACTTGTCCTCAAGTAGTCTTTAGAAATTTATAAAAATGTATCCCTAAGGATATTTTCCATTAAAGCATTCATTTGATCTACTACAAGTACACAACCAAACACCTCACGAAATAGGAAGATGAAAACACTCAAATCACTCAACTAATCTATGTGGTAACATGTAACTAATTCGCTTAATTGCTCGGTCATGACGAGTATTCTATCATAAGCTTGGCAAGGATACACATCTCCACCGCTAAAGCTAAGGAGTAACAAGTTTATAAAGGTAAATATGGGTTTATATGAGAAGGCTTAGGGTTGATTACTCTAACTAATCTTTATCAATACCAATATTTCATGAGGGCGACAAAGACCACACATACATACCAGTAACGACGGATAGACACATGTGACTGCTCACTCCCACCTCGAATAAGCTAAAGAGTAGGAATAGTAGAGTAATATAGGGTATGGATCTTCTAACTTTCACTAATAGTAATAAACCAACAAGGCAGCTGAGACATGCATACATGGCCGTAACGACGGAATAGACATGCACGCTCGATCACATCCTCATTCGCGTAAAACCCATGGTTAATGATTAGGAAAGGGAATTAAATTATTGTTAAATAAAAATTACGAAACAAATAGATTAAGTCTAAAATACAAGTTGCTAGATACTTTTTCCTGACCGTTACCATGATAAAGACACAACTATTTACAACGTCTTGATCATAGATCAAAAACAACAACCTAAGTTGGCGTTCCCGTAACGGTCAACTTCCCAATCATCCCATACTTTACAAGGCAAGTGGCGATATCTTCCACTTTATACAATACTCTACATCGTCGATTTGTATCAACGAAGAATAGATCCTTTTCGTAGTAAAAATTCCTTTCGGTAGTTTTGTGCGAAACGATTATCTTCAAACTTTCCTTCTCTTTTTTGTTGTGATTTTTCTAATTTATTCGAATTTTTTTATCTCTATACTACGAAACTTGGTGTAATTTCGCCATCTTCACGATCATAATAATTCCGAATAATTCCTTTGATAATTTCTTATTCTTCCGAACTGAACCAATTATTGCATGGTAGAATAAAATACACGATGTTTTGACTATAATATACATTCCCATTTGCGATGTGCAAATTTCTTCCAACCGTACCAAAATAGACACAAGACTCGGGAAATACAAACTTTACACTTTAAGCAACTAGCAACTGTAAAATAAACTTAATCTAACAGGGTAGGCTAAGGTGTAAAGGTGTAACGAAACAAATAATTAGTGTAGTTCCTAAAGGATTGGCTCTACGGGTTGTTCTAGGGGTATCTTACTCTTAAAGTGAGAGTAAACAAAGGGTTTATACGGGGGTTAACTAACCAGTGTAGTTAGTTAATAAGCAAACAATGTAAAAGGCGTTGGGTGTAATCCTAAAATTTACCAATTTAAACAAGTTACTCCATCTAAATCCATAGTACTTATCACTGCAGTCTCGAATAGATATACCAAGCCAAGTTCTAAAGTCTACTACATCACCGGCACACTCATATTTTTGTGTAATTTGGGTAAACATTTAGAAACGGATAAGGTTAAATCCTCATAATATCTAACAAGGGTTATTGTGTGCGGGTTATGTATCAAGTAATTTCACAAAAGTATGCTTGAATTTTTTTAAAATTTGAGCATAATTTAAGCATTTTAGTGTGAAAATTATGACAAAAAACATTCTAATTCTATCCCTCCACTTGAATTATACAACATCCTCGTTGTATAGATAAAACATTAAATACAGGAATTAAAAAGAATCAGAATGAGAAACTCCCTTGATATTTGCTCGGTAGATTCTCCACGTTAAGTTTAATTGAGCAAGATTGTGTTGAACAGCCGTCTTGAAGTTTCAAGACTCCAACACTTTAAGATTTCCAGATTTGTAAATTCTCCAATCATTCGTCGATTTTCTTTCACGAGGTCCTGTATAAATTCTCAGAAAACAAATGCAATTCTATCTTCGTGTATTCGTTTGGTTAGACTCAAAATAAATACCTAAAACTGTACAGGAAGTCGATACACCGTATCCATACCCCAGGATACGCCGTATTGATACCTGTGTCGAATACGCTGTATTCGTTTAATATTCGTTTTAAACGCAATGCCGTATAGACAGAGGCTAAAAAATAAAGACTGGATAATGTCCAGAAGGTCAATACGCCGTATCCATGGGGTTTGGATACGCCGTATAGAAAATCTGGGAAGACATACTCGATAAAAATTGAAAATACATTCTGGGTTGTCTCCCGGCAAGCACTTTTGTTTACAGAAAAGTCTTTAAGTTAGACTTGTCAAATGGCACATACAAATTCTTGATTAGGAAAATAAATGACATCCTTTTGTTAAGATGATTCCAAGTCATGATATTAACATTTAATTCCTTGATAAAAATTTCAGTTTTGAAAAATTTACTAGATGTATCATGACTTGTTTCCACAAGCTTATTTGACCCATGTGCATAAGCACCAACATCGACATTTATTACATTAGGTAATGGTATGACAGACATATCCCCCGAAGATTGCTCAATGTCAATTTCATCATTATCATTGTCCGTATCCGATTTTAGATCACCAGGATAAATTACGTTAAAAGGAAATAAATCATTAAAGTATAAAACTTTTTGTTCCTCTTCATCACATTCGGGCAATGATGTTTCATCTTTCAAATTAAATTCATCGATACGTTGAGGAATTACAACAGGTTCAGTTGAGGAATCTGATTTAGACGTTAGAGCATCATTGTAAACAAT
>BQNB010132303.1:0-18649 GCA_026074375.1 Tanacetum coccineum | reverse complement strand
TTTTCTTTTTATGTATGCTTGTGTGTAGTCCACATACATTGTCCTAAATGAATGAGGTATCTTTTGCTTTGATGTTTGCTTGCACTTGTCATATTTTCCTTCCTTCTTGCTACATGTTAGAAATATTTGTATTGTTCTAACTCGTTTTCGTAGCCAAGAAACCATAGCTCGATTACTTGGTGCCTTCGAACGAGAGGGAGCACACATCAAGGGGGAGCATTTATTCCGTCGATTTTACTAGCAATTCTCGATGATGTCTTTTTGATTCTACAAAAAGAGAAAGAAATGACATAAAACTCACTAAATACTTGTTTAAAAATAATTTTACATTTAAGGAGTTTAAATTTTGTAATCATCAAAAAGGGAGAGATTGTTGATAAAAATAATGCCTAAAAACATTATTAATATTTTTCACATTTTTACGTTTTGATAATCACAAAATATAAAAACGTTCAATGTAAAATTAAACGTAAACAAGTAATTAGTAGTAAAATTTCATTTCGAAATTATATCACTTAAAGGTATGAATAAATAACTATTTAATGCACTTTATGATCAAAGGAAATTTTTATTCAACCTCACACTTTTATAAAATGTTGTAAACATTTTTATAAACATTACAAAACATTTTCTACAATTAAAAGAAATATTTTATTCAAAATAAACATTTTGAATTTAAATTTTCAAACCTAAAACGGCTAGAAAAGTTCCAGAAAATTATCCCTACACAAAAGACAAACTGGGGAGCGCCTAGTCTAGGCCGGCCCCCTTAAATACACGGGCGATCCCTTTAATTTTAAGGGGACGACCCACCTATTTAAGGGGCCGCCCATAGGTAAATGCTCCTCTAGTTTGTCCTATAAGTACTGGGCTTTTCCCCACTATTTTCTCACCTTTTGCACTCATTCTTTCTGTTCTAAAACTGCCCACACATCTCATTAAAATACTTTGATCAACTAATCATAAAGCTTTGTTTAAAGTGATCCAAGCTCAATTCCTCAAGTGCAAGTGAAGAATACTTCCATCATCAAGTGAAGAAGTATTACACCTTTGTGTGTTGTTGCAATCTTATTGCATTCATATCATAACTTGTAAATCATTTGTAAATCTTGTAAAGTTGTGTAGTAGTTAGATCTTGGTGATTGTTGTAAGTATAGTTGGATCTTGGTGATCTTTCCTAGTAGTGTTAGTTAGGTGTGATTATAGTAGTGGCTTAGTGAAGTAGTTGTATGAAGATAACTAAGGTGTGAAGAAGTTGTGTAGTCGTGATCATGTCATGAAGCAAAGTTATGTAGTGAAGTTGTGAAGTTGTGGTAGATTGGTTCTAGCTAAGATTAGAACTTGACATCTAGCTTAGTGTCGGAAATCAAGATAAGCGAAAGTTGTGTAAGGTTCTCTCTGCCATAAGGGAGCTTGTTGACAGAGTGAAGAAAACTCTCAAGTTAGGTGCTCGAGGAGTGGAGTAGGGCGAAGAGGTGTTTCATTACCGAACCACTATAAATCCTCGCGTTGTGGTTTGATCGTTCTTACTCTTATCTCTTGTCTTACATTATTTTTTCATACTATCCTATTAATTGTTTAGATAAGTATATTGTTCATATTGTGCAAGTGTTGAATTCACACAAAGTCGAATCTAGAATTTTTATAAAAACTTTAAAATCTTAAATTAAAAAGCGGTAAACTATTCAACCCCCCCTTCTAGTTTTCCACACTGTGGATGGCCCTGGATAAAATGGTAAGAAAATTAGTTTCTTTTGGGGACCCAAGCCATCACCGACTTGGATCTGCCTTGTGCATCAATATAGTCAGATCTTTTAAAGTTCATTGATGCACCATTGTGTCTGGAGGCATGGTCTAAAACTTTTTGCTTTGGTCTCCAAACCTAACATGCTGAGGCCTTAACAGCATTAGCCTCATTTCCCTTATTATTACTTACTACTGCTTTTGGCCTAACAGTAGTAACATTTTCCCTAACAATATTAACTTTTTCATCAAAATTACTGTTCTTATTTGTTGTATACTTGTTAAAGGACCTTCTATCATGTGAATGTGCTCTATTAAAAACATTTGACACTTGTCTTGCACTATTCACTATTGGTCTTGGGTAAGCAGTATTAATTGGTTTGGCAGTAGAAATAGATACTGCTGCTCTTGAAGAGTTTTGCCTAGCAGTATTAAGTGATTTAAGGCCAGATTTCATTGAGACTGCACTTGGGACAAAATTTCTTTTTGGATGAGGGTTAGTTATCCTTTGAGAATTTTGATGATTCACCCTTCTAGCATTGTTCCACACAGGTTTTTCCACCATTTTCTTTTCATAGTAATCATAATCTTTGATCAAATGGTTAAAACTGCCACATACATAGCAAGCTTTATTTTGAAACTCAAAATTACTCCTTAATTTCTAAGTCATCAAATTATTCCAGTTTTTCTTGTTACCTCTAGGACTTTGACTATTTTCCTAGGGTATTCAGCTTGCTTATAGTTCTTTACCTTCTTAACAGACTCCTTTGGTGATTTCACATGCTCATTAGATTTAACAAATTTTACTTTGTTATTACTAGGTTTTCTCTGTCTAGACTTAAACTTAATCTCATTCTCATTCTCACTATCAGATATCCAGTCTTCAATAAGTAGTTCACTAACAGACTTAGGTTTTGACACACTCGTCTTAACTTCAGTAGTTGCAGCTGAAGGTACACTAGTTGCTGACTCACTAAATACATATTCATCCTTATCAGCAAGTACCAAATCAGGTTTAGGGGGCATGAAGTTCCCAGTATAGGGAAGGGGAACAACATAATACCCTTCACCTGTTTTGTACTTATCATTCACCTGACTATCAAACACTTGACTATCAAACCCCACACCAGTCTTGAACTTATCACTTACTTGAATCTCTAACAGTTTGCTTAGATTCTTAGATGAATTTTCAAACTTTTCTAAGGTAAGTTTTAAATCATCTCTTTCTTTTTCAGCTTTTTCAAATTTCTTTCTAAGCTTTGTTAGTGCATTATCTCTCAACATAATATCAAGTTTTAAAATCTTTATGTCCTCTTCAAAAACAGCCTCATTCTTTTTATACACATCTAGTCTAGCCTCTACAGATTCTAGACCTGCTTTATAAGCTCCTACATTTAATTAAGACTTATTAAAATCTTTTGTCAGATTATCATAATGTTCTTTTGAGAGTTTTATAAGATTTCAAACATGCTTTAGAACAAGTTGATACCTGAGTGTCTGAGCTTGAAGAACTTGAAAAAGTATATACCATAAGTGCAAAATTGGTAGGTCTTTCTTCAGCCTGGTCACTCCAGTCATACCCAAATCCATCACACCGAGATACTAAAGCATTTGAAGTAGTTTCCTTAACTGGCACAGTCCTTCTTGTTGTCTCCCTGTTTCCACTGTCTTGATTCTTAGGTGCCCTGCATTCCCTAGCAAAATGACCTCTTCTGTGGCAATTATAGCATTCTACCTTGGTCTTGTCAAAGCCAATGGTATCAGTCCTATTAACACCTAGATTCCTTCCTGTCTTCTTGAGAAATCTCCTTGCTCTTATTGTCAGCATTGTCATCTGCCACTTCAAGTCCATCTCCTCCAAATCATCAGGATCAATTTGCTTTAGGTCTTTATTGTCCAATTGTGAACTGTTAGACTGACTATCAAAGAAGGAGTAGATCACAGCATCACTTATACTATCAATATTTGGTAAAGTAGAAGCATTATTCTTGGAGTTAGCAGCAGAAACACCATGAGTAGTCTTAACTGCTTCATTGGTGCTGCTAGTGATATTGGAAGACACAAAAGCTACGTTTTGTGTGTTTTGGTTTGTGCTAGATGACCCCATGATTTCAGCTTCCTAAATCTTCAGATTGTTGTACAAGTCATATGCTCAGATCTTCTAAATCAGGTTTGTTCCTCCAAATCTAGGTATGTGTCTTCCACTCAGATGGCAGACTTCTTAATAACTTCAGATTCACATCTTCTTGAGAAATAGCTTCTCTATGAATCTCTAGTTTACTGATAAGTTTTTGCAGCCTATCATAGATCTGGACAAGTCTTTCTGAGCTTTTTCTATTGAAATTCTCATACTGCTATTTAAGAAGTGTCTTCTGTACTTTCTTTGACTCCTCTTTACCTCCAAACCTCTTCTTTATAGCTTCCATCAGAGTCTTGGCACTTTTGTAGTTGTTGAACTTTAGTTGATGTTCATTAGGGAGAGCCATCAACAGAGTACCTCTTGCCTTTAACTCATTCTTCTTTGCTAGCTTATGTTCTGCAGTAGTAGGAGGTATTGATGTCTCAACACCATCAACAGTACTTGTTGGCAAGGGTGAGTCACCATTTAAGATTACTTCCCAAAGAGCATAATCAGTCATTAAGAAGTATTGTTCGATCCTCATCTTCCAAAGCTCAAATTCGCTTGGATTGAAGACTAGAAGTTTTGCAGCAGCAACCACTTGTGCAGATACTGACTCCATCTTTTCTTGAAACAAATAGATCTTGTGTGTAGAATGGTTCTTCTTATTCAAAGTTTCTCAAACAAGCTCTGATACCACTTGTTGATCCCACTTAAATAGATCTTGCTTTGCTTGTAAAAGGCTTAATTGTATTGAATAAATTTAAGACAACTATGGTAGAAACTTTGATTGAATATATCAAAGACTGTGCAGAATCTAGTCTATGATACAAAGAAGAACAAGCAATTAAACAGTAACAAACAGGATTGTATAATACCAAACTTTAAGCCTCAATATATTGATACGAACACTCTTGATAGTGTTAAGGTTATACAAAACCTTGAAGCTATATATGACTAAATATGAAAATTAAGATGTATGAACTACATACCCTAGGTTCTCTTTTTATACACCAAGGAACCCTAATGGGCTTATAACGCATTTTCTACTTATACATATCTTTTCTTAAAATATCTCATACATATCTCTTTAGTAGTACTAAAACAAACTAACAATACTAACTAAGTCTAACAGTAGAAACTCTTCTAGCAGTAGTAACATTTTGTACTGGCAGTACTAATATTACACTAGCAGTAGTAATGACTTAGAAATTTTTCCTCAATCTTGAGCATCAGCAGTAACTCTAACCAGCAATTGTAACTTAAACCAGCAGTAGTAACAGTTAAGAATCCTTTTATTCCCAACATCGTTTATTGGGCAGGTCCGACACCATTTATATGGGTCGGACCGACCCATACTTATTTAATATAATTTTCAGCCCAAGCTCATATGTCACTCTAGCCCAAGTAACTATGAAGTGCAAGTGAAGCCCAAGATTTAAGTAGTGGCACTTGGCCCATTGCAGAGAGATCACAATTCGGCCCAACAAAATGCAAAGCCCAAGTAACTAAAAATGTATATAAAAGATTGACGTTTCAACTAAGTAAATGATGAAAGTGAGAACACGTGCTTCTAAATTAATTCCAAAGGGGTCACGTGACTCCCCACTCTAACATCTATTGGCCATTCTTGATGCTACATGTGGCATCCCTTTAGTTCTCAAAATTTTTATATATTAACGATTGTACGAGGAAAGGGACAAGAAAAAGGATGCATTTTTCAAACGCTAATAAAGAGTACACGCGGCAAAATTTTGTTGATGGATCTGGAATCCCATGAAGTGTATTAGGTAGATATCATGAGACTCATCATGCATTTTTATTATGCATGTTGTCCCAAAATGACATTCTTACCCTCACAACTTTGGCTTTATAATTACGCATGCAGCAGTTTGAAAGGGATGATTAGTTTTAGTTTAGTATAGTTCTCTCGAAAAAAACATTGTTTAGCTTATTAAGTTTTTATCTCTAGCTTATTGTATCTTATTGTTTAGCTTATTCAGAATATTTGTAACAGCTTATTTGGCTTATTAGGTAATGAGAAATGGAGTTTGGTTAAGTGCTTATTGTTGTGGCTTATTTTTTAGTCTTTCTTCTTTTCGTCTTATTTTCTCAAAACATCTTTTCGTCACTTAATCTTTATAGCTTATTTTCTGTTTGAATAAGCTGACTTATTGTGGCTAATCTCAAATAGAATCTGCTCATATATACCAAATAAGCCCCGGCTTATTTCATTTCTTTTCTTTCTATTTTAGTTTATTTGTTTTCAAAACTGATTTGCTTATTTCTAAAATAAGCTCGATTCGAAAGTTTAAAAGTGGTGCAACGAGTTATTGAACTCAGCTATATCTATAAGCTTGTGTCACCACTTATTTTTGAGATCTTATGAAGTGGCTTATTGGCTTTTAAAACCGTATTTCTAAATCGTGGTTGCTTAAGGTCAAACCATAGCTTACTTTCTTTGTAAAAGTAATCCTTTCTTAGCTTATTTCTTTAAGCTTATTCGAGTTTATGTTTTTCTAGCTTATCTAGTTTGCTTATTCATTTTTTTGGCCCGATTCGAACAAGAAAAGAAGTGGTGCAAAGTGCATTTAAGCTCGGCTTACTCGTAAGCCTTGTCACCCTTTTAAGTTTCGAGAGCTTCCTCACTTAGCTTATTGTCTTAAAAGTGCTTATTACCTTTTAGTAGCTTAATCTTCTAAAATATTTTTGGTATAGCTTATTTTGTTAGATTAGCTTATTAAAACTATTGTTAATTAACTCTTTCCTACTGATTTGAAAAGGTGTGATACTAAAGACTTCGTTTAGTATGAAAATGGAATTGGGCTCGGCCCAGTTTCGCTTTGGACAAGAAATATAGAAACAATTTTATTTGGCTCGCTCTAAATCTTATTTGGGTGGGAAGTGTTTTAGTTCTAACAAGTTTTATAAATTCAGTTTTTTTTTTGTTTTTTTTATAAAAATAGTTTTTTTTAAATAAAAGTTAAAATTAAAATAGTTTATAAATTTTGTCCTAACATTTTATGTCTACTTCTTATTCCATCCTTCCATCATCTAAGGCCGGAGCTTAAGGGTCTAGTAAATTAGCTTAATATTTTAATTTTAAAGCTTTAAGCTCCTAAACTTATTTCTTTTGATAGATTATTAGATCGGGTGGTTTTATATCCATTTGTGGTTCTTCAACTCGGTTTCATTTCTTTTCTCTTTTCAATTCATTAGTGTAGATTTATTTAATTTAATATGTTTCTATTTGCTTATTTGATTAATATGCTTAGTGAGTAGATTTTCTTATATGCTTGTTAAGTGTTAAATTGTTTAGTAAATTAAGTGTGATTATAAAGTGAAAAATATTGATTAGTGATTTTTATATTACTTAGATTATTGTTTTGGTTATTCGAGCGGACAAAAGCCGTAAGAATAATTAGGCATTAATTTAGTAATCGATATCTTAATAAAAGTTGTTGTCAGTATAAGCAAACGTTATAAGAAGATAATTTGTTAGAAAGATATTGGTTCATCAATAAAGACTCAATTAATTAAATCACACTTAAAGATCTAAACGAATCACATAGCAAGCATATCTTCATTCCATTGCTTTGCTTATTTGTCAATTAGTATAATCTAGTTTAGTATAAATTTTTAGTTTTAAGTCAAAAATCAAAATTAAAAGATAATCAAGCATTTTGTTTAAAAACAATAATGTGGTTTTCTATTCATCTCTCGTTAGGACACGACATCCGGGAGATAAACAATTACTTTTCCTAAAGTAATTTTTATATCTAACGGGATACTTTCTATACTATTACTTATTTGATATTTGGGATATATATATTTTTATATAGACTATTTTAGTCAAATCAATCGCGCAACCATTGTTTCTTGAGAGATACCAACACTCTCATAATATCTACGCAGAGTTTGATTGACAAACTCAGTTCCATTATCTGTACGAATGTTCCTGACAGGTTCATTCAATCTAACTTGTATCATCTTTAGAAACTTCATTATGAAACCAGGAGCTTCATCCTTTTATGCTAGAAACTTCACCTATGTGAACCGAGAGTAATCATCCACAATGACGAGGGTGTACTTTTTCCCATTTATACTTGCAACACGCATAGGCCCACAAAGATCCATGTGCAAAAGATATAGTTTTTCCTTATTGGTGTCTTCAGATTTAGGATTATGTGATTGTTTCTTGCTTTTGCCCATAGCACATGCCGAACACAGATGATCTTTTTCAATTTTCAATTTGGAAAGACCTTGTACGAGACCATTTTTAGCCAAATGATTTATAGCACCAAAGTTCAAATGTGACAATCGTCGGTGCCATAACCAGGATTTGGTCTTTGAGGCTTTGGACAAGAGACAAATTAGAGAAGACGCCATCATATCCCCAATTTATAATGTATAAAAGTTGGTTTCTCGAGATCCTAGGAGCAAATCAACACCTTCTAGATTACGAACAAACCATGTGTGTTTTCTGAAAGCTACTTCAAGATCTGAGTCGTAGAATTGACCAACGGAGAATAGATTGTGTCCTAGTCCTTCCACATAATAAACCCTTGAAATTGTGATATTCCCTATCTAATAGTCAGCATACCTCATAATCTTTGCAATCTGGTCATTACCGAACTTGACAGTACCGAGAAACTTGTGAACAAAATTGGTGAGCTGAGAGCGATCTCCAGTCATGTGCTTTGAGCATCCAAAGTCCATATACCATAAAACAATTTGGACAACCTAAGATCGACAGAAGAAGAAGATGGAGCAACTGAAGAATTGAATCCCCGAGATGTACCGGGTTCCGTTTTATTACAAATCATAGATTTTGCAATCTTAGGTTTGCTATTAGAACCATTAATCTTAGGTACCTTAGGTCTCCTATTATAAACCTTAGTTACTACAGATTCTTGTGCAATTACTTCTAGAGGAATGGGTTTCCTAAGAGGCACTTTATTAGTGGCGGTAATTCTAGTTAAAGGGCACGCATTTCCAACTAAAGTAAAAGTCCTTCCTGTGGGTCTCCAGTTATATCCAATTTTAGTAAACACTTTTCCTGTAGGTTTCCATTCTTCTTTCTTTTTAGCTTTCTTAACAGACTTAGATTTCGAACTCACATTCATATCAGAAACAAATTCAAGAAAGCACAATTCATGTCTAGCATCAAACATAGAACTATTACATTTAATGCACATTAGCTCAGAATTTGTATTTAATTTGGAATGTTGCACATGTGCATTTCCAGATGGTTCAACAACACGATTCGATTTATTTAACCAAGACTTAATGATCCTAGAGTGGTCTTCTACTTTATTCTTCTTCTTGGTTTTACTTGAAATCTACAAGATCCTATCATTCTTTGTATTGTCTGTAGACTTTGACCTGCTAGATTTAGTAGACCGGCTTACTCCTGTAGAAGTTGACACATAATTGTTAGTGGTCTATTTGGTCATTGTTTGGGAAGAGCCTAACTAGTTTTAGGATGTGCTTGATGATATGACAGGTTCAGCAAACCTAACTGTTTTCTTTTTTGTTGATAGGCGTGACAGCAACTAATGTCTCACTAGGTTTGTGAATATCAGGGAAAGTATCTCTAACATATCCTAGCAACTCTTGAATCGGCTTAACATACTTACAGGTAGAGTAAGATGCACTATCTAAAGGGTTTAGTGATTTGGCTTGTTCAACTATCTCCCTAAGAATAGCAGCTTTTCCATAGTGTGCTTAAGGTAGTATATGTGAGTTTCCCTATTATTCTTATCATTGGGAGCCAAACTTATAGGGTCAAGCTTATACATCCCTGGAGCAATAGTGGTAGCATTTGACACTTGGGCAACATTGTCGACTATGTCTTTTCCTTTGAATTTCCTAAGATCATTTTAATGTTGTTATGACAACAACTTTTTCTTGAAGTTGAGCATTTAAATCATTAATTTCAACAGACTTTTGATTTAATTAATTAACCAAAGATTCAACATGTTCTTTAGCATGAACACGTGATGGTTTAATTGAATCATAGAGTTGTTTATAAGTTTGTTTCAAATGGTCATTCTCAGCAATTAGTTTTGCCACCCTATGTTCCAGTTCTATGTCCTTTTTCACATTGTTTGTGGTGGAAGTTTTATTCAAACGTTTAATGTTTGCCTTTAACAACTCTATTATTGTGTCTTTTGCTTGAAGCTCATCTTTTAAATTGTTCAATTCATACAACTGATCAAATGAAGGTTCAGTTTGGTTCATAGATGTGTTATTCTTTTGAAAAATTTCTTTATTGAGTTGCATTGCAATTTCAAGAGAAAAGTAGTGTTGTTCAAGTTTAGAAAAGCTTTTCAAAAGTCTATTATACTCATGTTTTTCAACCATGTTGTGTTGTTTGATAAGCTCAGCTTCAAGTTCAAGACACTTGTTGCATATTTCCACATAATTCACAGAATCATTCATAGCAGCAGAAGAATTCACATTCACAAAAGTATTTATATCCAACGAAGAATTCACAACAATATCTTGAGAAATGATTTGATCCAAGTGTCGATCGTTTTCAATCAAAAGTTGTTTCTTTTGAATTTCAAAGCACTGTTTGTAACACCCCCAAAATCACAACGCAACGAAATACAACCTTGGGGTGCTACTTCATAGTTCATACACACGAGTTACAGAAAACGACCTTAAATGAGACATTTAATAAATAAAATATCACATTCGACTTTTATTAAAAGATCAGAGTTACACAGGTCCCAAAACAGTTTTAGAAAAATAATTCTAAATAAGTCATAACACGACTTGATTTCCCCAAAATCATTTCGTCGAATGTGTAATATTCACCAAGTCCAAAATCCTTTGACATCCGCGCGATAATCCCATCTAAGCATGCACAAGCATAATCACATGGGATAAACATGCTAAAAACATCAACAAAAGTTGAGTGAATTCATAGAGTTTATAATTAAAAGCAGAACACAAGTATAATATCAAAACTTGTAAGCATATAGTAACTTTTCATTTTATTATTGCATTGAGCTCGTGACACCGACACCTTGACCGTACACATCCTGATGTAGTGATTGTGCACAAAATTTTGCCCCACATTTTTATGGTATCATTGCCACATACCATCTACCTCTACAATACAAAATGTCCATTACAGGGTGTTCACCAATGGATTCATACACCGGACAGGGTGTCAATCCAATAGTTCTATTAATTGTACCAAGCGTTTTACCCCGAAGGCGTAAGTTAATGATTCACAATATTAACGACTTTAGCAATAGCGACTCAAGCAGATAATATCAAAAACAGTTCCAACTTACCGTAAAAATCACTTGTGTTCACAATTTCAAAACAAGTATGTATCCCCCTCGCGGGTTTTTAAAACATTCAAAACAATTAAAAGCGAGGCTATGAGCGCACCTTGATCAAAGACCACGATCAATCAGCAAAAACAAACCACGAATGCCTCAATAACGAATTCGACCGCAACCTAAAATTTTACGTTGCTCGATTAAATTACACATAAGGTACGATCGACAATGCGTACATTACGACGACAAAACCATATATATATATATATATATATATATATATATATATACTATACAATATATTTATATTATATATACATACTATATATAATATATACAAGTATTTCGTACATAACATACATATACCATATATACTATATACAATACATACATATACATACATATACATACATATACATATATATACATATATATATATATATATATATATATATATATATATATATATATATATATATATATATATATATATATATATATATATATATATATATAGACACACACACACATACATACATGTGATGAGAAATATACTTGCGCGACTTAGATCCTAAAACCTCACGTAATTTGGCTGCGATTTCCCTTTCATTTATACATTACATCACCTTATAGAAAACTTTCTATTTTTGGAAAATTCCTATATTTAGAAGGTTACTATATATATATACATATATTATTAGACTCCAACACATACACTTCATGTGATTGTGAGAAAAATATACTTGCGCGACTTAGATCCTAAAACCTCACGTAATTTGGCTGCGATTTCCCTTTCATTTATACATTACATCACCTTATAGAAAACTTTCTATTTTTGGAAAATTCCTATATTTAGAAGGTTACTATTTTAGGAAAGTTACCACTTTCAGTAAGTCCCATTATCTAATTATATTTATAAAAATATTTATTTATCTCGTTGAACTTTAGACACCCAATACTTGGTCATTAATTACCCGTATCGGACTTACATCCCGAATATTACAAAAGTTACTATTTTTGGACTTTTCGTTTTTAGAACCGACTAATGGTCTAGATATATTACTTTATATTATTTTACCAACCAAATTAATCTTTACGACATATTAGCGTCCGTCAAAAATCTCCGTTAACTTTTACGTTTGACCTTTCATATATTTAAATTATATATATACTTATTTTCTACACCGCGGCTAGGCTAGTTTCTTCGTTTGAAATCGTTAAACCTTGAGATTTACACGGTAGAAGCGAAACGTCATTCCGGACAACTTTCGTGTTTTGCCGGACGGCTAAAACGGACTTGAAAGTGCCCAAATCGGACGTTCTAAATTCTGCCAGCTTTTATTATTTCCAAATGGTGACTTTATTTTCTAGTTAAAGTATATATCTCGCTTTCGCTCTAAAATATTCATTATAAGGAGTTGCGAGTGCCATTTTATATCAAAACGAGCGTAAAAATAAACTTTGTCATATTTTCTAATAAAAATTAGTTTTTACAAAATCTCGGACCTCGAAATCCGTGTCCCGTTTTCTGCCCAAATTCACATGTTACAAAACGCGTCGAAAACCATTTTTCAATTCAAAAATCAACTCACTACATGTCCTAAATCGCTTATACATTATATTTCATTCTTTTAATCACCCGACATCTTGACCTAGTCTAATCCACGCAAGATCCACCCGGATTTCATCACATGCAAATATAAAAAATTAACAAATCACAAAAGTAAATATATAACGAGTATTGAAAGTACTTATAAAGCTTTAATAAGCAAGATCAGACTAACTTAGATTCGCTTTTGTCCCTCTCTTGTCCGAGCCGACGTTCGAACCCACCCAAGACCTAAAACCTTAGCTTTTTGTTAATCAAATCTTGTACAAAAACCTTTAGTAACCTTTTTTCCACTAGATCTTTAATCCCTATTTGAATCAAAACCCTCTTATTTTATTCAAAACCTAAACATGCATAAACCTTCTTGCATGTGGTATTTTTCTTCATGGATGATCAAATCAACATCATCTAAATGTTATTTTGTAGGAGGAAAAAATCAATGGCACATACATCTCAGGATGTTCTTCCAGATTCCAGATTTTGAGTATATTCTTGTTCTAAATCATTGTAAAAGATTATGCAACTCTCAAATAACAATATGATAGTTTTATCTTCCCAATTACAAAAAGTCTTAATTTAATTTAGTATCTTATAAAAAGCTGTTTAGAATCATAAGAAGCTAGGACACTCACTATAGAAGAAATAATGAGGCTGTGTTTGAAGAGAAGCATTAATGTTTTAAACCTGAAGTTAAACTAATAAACTAAGAGATAATGCTTTAGTTGAAAACAAAAAGAATTTAGAAAAGGAAAAAAAAAGAGAGATGAGTTAAAACTAACATTAGAGAAGTTTCAAAATTCATCTAAATCTTTGAATAATTTGCTGGAAAGTCAAGTCATTGACAAGTTTAAAACTGGACTAGGATATAATGCAGCTTCTTCTACTGCAGCTTCTCCTGCAGTAGAAAGCTTTGTGAATTCATCTGAGATGTTAGAAAATCAGGAGAATAATAAGTCCAAATCTGATAAGGGATATCATGCAGTTCCCCCACTGTTTATAGGGAATTTCATGCCTCGCAAACCTGATCTAACGTATTGGATGAAATAGTTAAAAGTGAGAATTTAGATGTTACTACTGTTCTTACACCTAGTAATGTAAAGACAGCTGAGTCAAATCTTGAGTCTGCTGGTGTAAAAAATAATGGTGATGCAGTAGAACCTAAAACTATTAGGAAGAACAGCTTTAGACCTCCAGTCATTGAGGATTGGAATTCTGATGATGAAAGTGAGGTAGAAATTATACCTAAGGATAAAACTGTTAGTTCTAGCACTGAAAAGATAAAACTTGTTAAGACTGCTAGGGAAACAGTAGAGAAGATAGAAACATCTAAACAAAACAAACACTATCCTAGAGGGAACCAAAGAAACTGGAACAATCTAATGTCCCAAAGACTAGGAAGTGACTTTAAAATGATTAATAAAGCTTGTTTTGTTTGTGGTAGTTTTGAGCATCTTCATTATGTGTGTGATAAAAAGGTTATAAGACCAGTGTGGAACAACTCAAGATAATACTCAAAGTTGAGAGTATTATATAATTGATTCATTTTATTTATATATAAGGACAATTTTTTATATTTTTGATTTTTTTCTTGTCTTATATATATAATAATAAAAAAGAAAAAGAAAATCTTTTTGTATTTTTATATTTTTATAAGGAAATAAGCAAAATAACTTCACACGGAAGGATCTTCAAAGCACTAATTGTCAAACGTCGGAAAGGACAATCGTCTTACACTCCTCCCCTACAGCGGCGCCAAAAATTGATTTCAAACTTTAGGTATATATAAATAATAATACTACTTATATTAACTAAACCAAATCAAGTGACCCTTAAAAAGGTTTAAAGAAATAAAATCAATGAAATCCGAGTAGTATATGATATTCCCTGGTCGCTTTTTCCAACGAGGAGTGCAAATTTGAGAGTCGAGAGTCGGTTTGATATTTGATGTTTGAATATAACAAGATTTTGAATTGGTTTTCTAAATCTACGGGAAAGACAAATAAGGCATTCTATTCTAACAACTAAGGCAATGATTAAGCATAAAGCAAATAACGGGAATCCTAAAACGCGCTAAATTATCAACTAAATCAAAATTAACCCTAAAAATGCAAACTTAGTTTCTAAACCTCTAAAATGATAAAAGAAAATTTTCAAAAAAAGAATTAAATATTTTTTGACTTTTTAATAATTTTCAATGAATTAAAAACCTGTTTAATCTATTTAAAATTCTAAAAAATGACAAATTAATAACTAAAAAATACAAAAAAAAATGATTTTCTACTTTAAAAAAAAGTCTAAAATGTGATAATAACTCAGAAAACTATTTTTAACTACTTTTTATAACTTAAAACTAATTTCTAAACTTAACTTAAAAAGCTAAAAATGAAATTTAAATTCTAAAAATGATGAAAATGTTTTTAAACTTTGTAATCCTCAAAATATTATTTCTAAAACTAAAAACTATTTTTTGTATTTTCCTGAATTAATTTTCTAATTTTAAATGACTTTCTAAAAATTTCGAAAAAGAAAGATGATTAAAAATATTAAACAAAGTTGGAAAAATCTGAAAAAAATGCAAAAAAGTCCTAAATGCTATGAAGAGCCTAGGAAAAATAAGTTGGATAAGCCAGCTTATCAAATAAGCTACGAAAAAAGAATAATGTTCGTAAACTTGGATCAACTAGAAACACATCTTTCCAAATAAGAATTTCAAGAACTTGAATCCTCTAGTGCATTTAGAGTACTCTTGCAACAATTTCATACGTTCCTCTATTTACGATTCTCATTCAATATTGATGAAGGTCTCATGATACGTAAGTACTTTATTGCATATACAAAGACCGATGTTCCATTATTCCATGATAAACTGATCCAGCAAATGGAATCTCTTTGGGAGTCAATTTAGGAAAGAGCAAAGCATAAATGAGAGTATGACAGAATGATGCAGTCAAAAGAGGGAAATGGTAATTCGAGTAAAGCATTAGTGTTGTTTTGGTTGTTACGGAATGCAATGAGACAGAATCATAGAGTCAATGTTTCAAGTCAGCAGAATCCGGAAAGATACGCAATCTGATGATGCAGAATATCAACTCCTGTGAATGACAAACACCAAAGGCTGAGGTAGCATCTAACTGTGAGACATAATATACTTGCGAATGAACAACAGCATTATGAGTATTCTGAATCCATTTATGACACATATTTGTTGGAAAAGGTTGATAGAAATACCACTCCTGATTCAACAAATATGCATCATATGGGAGGAGAGATTGACCAGAATGCTGTAAAATGTCAAGTTTCATGTTCCTTTCTTGATACCATCATTTTTTGATAATATAATAACTGAATTTCAAACTAATCTCTCGAGATTGAAAAATTTCTCTCAAAAGACCTTTGCCCAACTTCAAAAAGATTATTCAAGATTAAAGCACATTGTGTTAACAGGGGAACTTAAATATCAAAATCAACCTTAAAAAGATTGGGCAACACTGTCAAATATTTGAATGAAACAAGTAATAAAGCCAAGATTAAAAAGGAAATAGAGGTACTTGAAACAATCAATATCGAATTGGAACATAGTGTGGCTAAATTACTTATAGAGAATGAGAAGTTGCATAAGAAAAATGAGCATTTGAAATAGACTTACAAAGATCTTTACGATTCTATTAAAAAGACACGAGTTCTGACAAAAGACCTTAATGAATCACTGAATGCTCAAGTAAATAGTAAGACTATTGAAAATGCTGATTTAAAAGCTCAGATTCAAAAAAAATTGCGAATGTAGCATTGAAAAACGAATTAAGAAAGTTAAAAGGAAATAGCGTAGATACTAAGTTTGCAAAACCATCAATCTTGGGGAAACCAGTTTTACAACCACCCAGAAACTAATCAGTTGTTAGACAACCGAATGCGTTTAAATCTGAACGACCTAACTTTTTAAAACCACAGTTTGCCTCCCAAGTTTATGTGAATAACGATTTGCCAAAACCAGTCACTCCTCATTATTTGCCTAAAGTTAGAGAATCTGTGCTTGCAAAACCCAATCATGTGATTACACCTGGCTTATCTAGGAATAGTTCTAAAGAATCGTATGGGTCAAATGACATGGCTCATAATTACTATCTAGAGGAAGCTAAGAAAAAGACACAAGACAAAAATAGGAATCTTAAACCTAGAGAAATGCCTTCTGCTAGAACACACCACTCTCTTAATACTTGTACGGAGCAATCATCAAACGTCTAGGAATTGGCCTGCATGTAAGAGTAGTGAGGAAATGATAAAAGCTCTGATACCAATTGAAGAATAATCAAATAACATATATGATGAGGGAAAGAGAGGTGGTTTTAGAGAGAGAGTTGTTGGATGAACATTTTAGAGAGAGAAAGAAACATGAAAGGAAACTTGTATTATGTGTATGAAATAATGAACAACCAACCACCTCTCCAAGGCATGGAGAGGTGTTTATATACTTACAATGTCCGGCTATGGATGGGCTTATGGGCTTTGTCCATGGTCTTTTTCCTAAGCTAACTATGTAAGTTTCCAAATATTACTTAACGAGCTAACGATCGTTATCTATGGAGTGACCAACACTTTCCTATAAATTTCGTATTCCTAACAGAATCGGTAGATATGCGTTCCATGTTTGGTAAATAATGTTTGCTATATAAAAATGTAGTAAATAGGTAAAGTTGAAGGTTAGTTTTGTAACTTTCAGCAAACTTGAGGGTGCCTTTTGTAACTTCTTAATTTTTTTTAATATTATTCTACTATTCCCTATTCATTGTGAATATTTTAAATTTTTTAATATTTTTTTACTATTTATTGTTACTGATGTTTAATATAATTGTATAATGTATATGTAGGGTTTTCCCCTGATAATTTACATATACAGATTTAGGGTTTTAAATAAGGGTTTTTAAATAGATTTGTTACTCAACTTGTAGGTACATATGTGAGAGCCTGACGAGATAGTAGATAGAAGGAGTGTATGTGTAAGGTCATTTCATTGAATAGTACAACCAATTTGTCATGAAATTATGTTACAAAGAGTCAAAGACGAGATCGAAGGTATGAATAGTTAGGTCATGTCACGTAGGAATATAATTAGGGCATGCAAGCGGACAAAAGAGTCCAAAGCCCACAAAAGTCATGTATATTTTATGTTTTTTTATAAAGTATATTTTATGTTTTTTGGAACAAAAATTATATGTAACAATATTTTAAGTTGGTACTTCAACCCTTCAAATTATTTCTACAATAGATTTGTAACAGTTAAAACTGTCACTATCTGTAGGCCTTTGAAGACGTATGTCCATCTGCGACGACCAGTTTCTGTCACAAACGTAAACATGCGGAGACAAATCTCCAAGCGAACGGGTAAACATAGATAAAACAAAGATTTTTTAATACGAGACAACTCATAGTATTTGGCTCAGATGGTACCATTCCCTCTCCGTAAAAGCTCAGTTGACTGGTCAAGGGGGTATACTTATAGAAGGACCAGGGTTCGACCATAACTCTTGACTAATTAGGTCACTAAGATAGAAGCTCATTGCCTGGGGCAGGTCCTTGGGGAAGGGTCCATTGGCATCAAAAGATGCATGGGGCTAGGGTGCTCCCACCAATCTACACCTTTTTTATTATCCCGAAACATAAAGGATAACCCAAAGTATCCTAACGATCGTGTGGATTTGTGACCTAGCACAAATCACCAACACAAATAACAATCGTGTAGATTTGTGACCTAGCACAAATCACCAACACAAATAAAAATAAGCAATAAAACAATAAAACAACTACTATAATTTTTTTAGACTTAACAAAATAAACATTAACCAACGATTTAATGATATAAGGAAATTCAGTTGGATCCAA
>BQNB010132301.1:0-18649 GCA_026074375.1 Tanacetum coccineum | reverse complement strand
GCAATAATTGCCATCTTTATCACAACATAATACCTTTCGACCTTTCTTACTTTTTACTCTTGATACTGCCACATAGAATTGTCCGTACAAAAAAACTGGTCGTTCCAAATATAGACCAACCCTATATAAAGTTTGTCTTGTACTTTTGTTAATTGTCAGGGCAAAACAAAGCGAGACAGGAAATTGTCTCCTGTTGAGTTAAAAAGGGATTTTCTTATCCGATGAACTAATATTCATCCAAGGTATAGCGATAATTGTGCCTACTTTACCTCCTGATATAATTTTAGCCTCGATGGGCGGCTAGCTATAAGATTATTTTTGGAGATACAAAAATTTAGTAGGATAATGTAAGATATAAAAAACGTTAAATGATTAAATATTAAAAAAATAAAAGTGAAAATGAAAATGTCACTGCAATTTAAAATTAATGAATCTAAAATAAATAAATCTACCTTTATAGTTGATAGAAAAGACTTCTTATAATTCTAAAAGTGAAATTTTGTAGATTTCTCGGAAGACATTCCAAAATGTCCATCTTTGTGATTTTATAGTTGATAGAAAAGACTTCTTATAATTCTAAAAGTGAAATTTTGTAGATTTCTCGGAAGACATTTTTAAACGTCCATCTTCGTGATCGAGCTTCGATATTCCCCTCGTTATTGTAAAATGAATCATCATATTTCAAATAAATTAAGACCCGCCCGATGAATGGCTAGTTTTATATTTTCTTTAAAATATAAGAGCAAAATGTATGATAAAACCACTTTAAAGAATATACGGAGTAAAAATATTAAAACGAATAAACTAAACTCATATATCAAATATATGTAATGATATACACGATTAATTAAAAGAAAATGATAAAATTTAGACCAAGTGACGACAAATGTTAGTCAAAATATCGATACCAAAAAACACTTGAGTTAACAATTCAAGGTTTAAAATGCATACAATAAACTTTTGCTTACGAAATTTGAAATATCATACGGGGATAAAAATTATCACCCTTTACCTTGGGCCAGCTTAATTCCCAATAGATTACTCATGTTGACACTCTTTATTGACACGACTCTTTTTTTACTTTCTGTATTGAGAACCAATTGAGAATATTTTTTTTCAATCTATAAGTAATTAAAAGATACAGAAGAAGCAAACATGGCAATGTAGTTCTTAAATAGAGTCCCTTTATTGTTTGTAAATAGATAGGTTATCTTCGTATTTCTCTCTATTAACATCAAAGTATTCATCCAAATTACACATAAGCATGTCTTACATATTTCTCAAACACATAGTAGGGCATGATTCACAATGCTCTAGTGCTTCCAACCTGCAAAGATAACATAATAACAAATGAAGACCCGTTTCGGGTTTCGGCATCACGTAATCTCGTACGCACCCTGCAATAATAGGCAGTATAAAATATAACACGCGTATAAAAATATCATCGTCTCAAGATATAACATTGACAAAAAAATAAAATGGTTAAATTGAGAAAAAAAGTAGCCCTAAGTGTATAAAATCATCATCTTAATGATTATAGGGTTTAATTTTAAACTAAAGTAAAAGTGAGGTAAACCTGATTGAAAAGGCCCACTTAAAATAAGTCTTATTAATCGTAAGTTTTGTTAATTTATCAGTAACGATTTCATCATGTTTCGGTCCAAAAATCGAGTGAGCAGGGTTATCTACTTTGTGTGTGTTACTAACCCTTCCAGCATTTGTTACCAAGTGTATTATGTATTACATATTTTCCTTTGCAAGGCGAAAGATCCCTGCTTTTCTGCTTGCATTTACATGGAGGTGATAAAGTCGAGTGAATATGGAAGGCCTCTCTTAAGTAGGTTATAAATTTAGGCTTTTAGTCTAGTGTTAATCTGCATTCCAGTCTAAAAAGCAATATGCCCCAAAGAAGACTGGTGCAACATGCTTGTTGTCGTCATCTAGTTTATAAGTCAGCATAAGCCTGTGTAGATGTTCCTGAACATGCAAAATATAATAAGACATTCTAAGTCATGCTTCTGGCTTCCAATGCTGCAATATGTGAGCTGCACATATCCTCGCAACTAAGAGGGTACAACTTAGGCGTCAAGTATAATGGCATAAGGTCTATAGAACCCGTAATCGAATAAATCTCCGAAAAAAACACAGTATAACGACACAATATGTGAGCTGTTCTAAAATGATTGCTTAATCCATATACACATTTCTTTTTGTTATCCGCATGTTTGTGCTCAAATAAATGACACATATAGGTTCTTTTAGTAAAAATAAGTCACTCAATTTACATTATTGTTAGAATATATATAAAACTACATTAATCATATGCTTACATCTTTTTTCCAATGAATCACTCTATTCTATTTAAACTTCCAAACGAATCCCACTTAACGATTTGAGGGCATAAAAGTACACCACTTGTTAAATATATATCGTTTTCCTAGTCTTCCATTGCCTAGAAATATACAAAGTTCACAAAAAGAAAATATAAGATATGTGAGCAGCTATACTTTTTCATCGTCTGAAATCATAAGCAATTCTAAATCAGAAAACTTTAATTAATCATTTAGTTCTACTTCAGAAGCTAAACTTTCGGATCTCAAATCTGCCTATTGCTTTTCAACATTAACTATTGGTAACTATTATTTTTGTGAATCAATAGTAGTCTCTATCTCAAATGCAGGCACTTCCAGTTTTCTATAACCCTCCTAAAAGAAGATTTAAAAACATGCTTAGATCTAAAGTTGGTTTATGTACTGTTACAGTTGTCTGGTTATGGTTTTAGAAACATTAGTAAACTGTGCATATGGATATTGAGTTACAAATGACACCTTCTACGTATTTTGCTAACCTAAGGATGAGTCTTTCTAGCCTCGTAGAGGTTTGGTACGACATGCGTTACTGTCATGTAGTCCCCTCACCATTCATCGCCAAATTTTTTCGCATGGCGACGGTCACTTGATTAGTTAAAGTGAATTTGTTTTCTTGAACGTGGAACAACCTCATTTTTTATTGCAATGACTTACGCCCAGAAGCATAAGATAACAATGATTTAAATAAACGCCCAATTTTCTGAGAATAGGATTAGGACGGGCATTTTTTCATAACAAAAAGAGGACAACTACTTAATAATCATTCTCTTGGAGAGGCGATGTTTAAAGAGATTTTCAAAAATTAAGGAAAACAACACTTACTTTGTACTCCAATGCATTTCTAAGTTGTATTACCACTTCACTTGCATCTAGCCTCTCATGAGTATCATCATCCAATCATTGAAGGGCTCGTGTGTTGCCAATATTTATGAGAGCATTCTAGTTCAATTCAAGATCTTGCATCAATGAGCATCTGAGTAACAAACAACGTCAAACTACTTTTAGTTATCCAAATTGAAGTGTTTTTTAGATGGCTTATTATAAGATGTTTAGGAATGCTTATTATATTGTTTTATCCTAATTCAAAGTGCGTAATTATTCTAAACAAAGAAGAGGAGCAGTTTCGTCCAAACACTCAAAAGAGATGATAAAATCAGATAAGAAATCCTAAACATTTTATTCTTAAACAGCTTCTGCTTATGAGCAAAAGCACATAATAAGCTTATTACAAACCTCTTAGTACGCTGGGTAAGCTGGAACTTTGTGTCACGTTAAATTAAGTAGATAAGCATAAGCACTCTGCCACATTCAAACACTCAAAAGTCTGTCACTTTAAAAACACACTAAGGAGATATACTATAAATAAGCAGTCCCAGACACCCCTTAAGATACCACACTCTCGATGTACTGAATAAATGATATAACGGATACAAGGATCGTCAATAGCCAATGGGTGTTTATATTAGTTTAGTTTCCAAGCCTATGGGCTTATTTGAATTTAAAGAAGCTCACAAACACACTTTTGTGGCTAATCTGCTTATCAAGTTAAGCTTATAAGCTTATAAGCTCAGAAAGAATGAGTTTATGACCTTTTCAATTTTAAATAACCTCATAACCACTGGTTTAAGTATCTGATCAAGAAGTTCATATTACTGAACACAAAGTTGGGGGTGTTTCATGTTTGGAACCGCTTATCTATGTATAACATACTTTTAAAGCAAATAAGCAAACGAGAGATAGTTTTAAAGCAAAAGGTGAAACGCTGGCGCATACCTCCCACAAAAGGTCTGAAGAAACAACCTTTACGCCTTTTACAGCCGCAGGAGTACGTTGACCACAACACTTCAGCATATCCATTTAATCTGCAAAAACCATTACCTTTTATCATAATTCAAGCATAATCAACATACAAATTTCCCTTAAAAAGCACTGAACACCATTTTCATCAAATTTCATGTTCACCATTTTAGGTATTATGTAGGATCCCGAATTCACACAAACATGTATAGATCTAGAGAGATCTAGAGAGAGAAAGTTAGAGAGAGAGAATGGTTGAGAGAGAAACTAATAAACACACTAAAGAGTGTGTGTAAAATGAATAGATGCTTACCTCTTCCAAAGTTGGAAGAGGTATTTATAGTTCTTACAATACACCGGGTATTAGTACCCGGTTCAATACCGAAAGTCACACGTTTACCTATTAAACTACGAGCTATATTCAACAGTAAAATACATGGGGTGACCGAGTCTTTTTCTAATATCTAACAATCTCCCCCTAAGGAAGGTCACCCCTAAAAATACTAAACTTGAGATCTTCAATCTTCAGATTGATCTTATGTATAGCTCGTAAACGCTTGATTTCAATGATCTGTATCTTGTGAATCTGAAGCAGTGAACTTTAGACTTTTAGGCTTTAGCTTGACTTGTATGTGATCTTTGAGCTTCTTTGAGATCATCATCCAATCATAATCTTTAATCATCATCATGTGATCTTTTGCCATCTTGTGAACTTGTGTCATTCGGAATGATATGCTCACACTTTTCTTGATCTTGAAAGCTTGAATATTCAGAGTTGCGGAAGCTTTAATAACAGATACTTGAGCTTTCATGATATCTTCGAATGAGTCGTTTGAGAATGAGCACGCGGTTATGAACTTGATTTTGTTGGAACACGGTATCTCCATCTCCATCTTTAAATGTTCCTGTAATAAAACAGTTAGCAATAAAGAGAAAATTGGTTTGTAAAAACAATCGATGCGATACTTTGCAAAAGAGTTTTGTAACACATCGAAAGTTTTATTTGTTTTCCAAAGTCCAATAACCGTCAATTCGTATACTGGAACAAGTTTGATTCATGTAGAATCGCACCGTTGTTGTTTTCCAGTTTTCACAAGTTTGATCCATTAAGGATCTCACAAGTCACCTACCATGAGCTTGTTTGAAGTTGGCTCAAGCAGGATTTCCATCTTCACTGTGAATACTTACGTATCACTCGGATGTTCTGGCAAAATCACAAGGATAATGCGTAGGACTCTTATGATAAAACTTGTAATCACAGTGTGTGAATAACAAGTAAATTGGAATTGTCCTAACGAGATTAATTGATGATCTCTTGGCTCTAGACTCAAAAGTGCGTTTTGATTTTAGTGATCGGAGGCTGGAGCTGACTGCCACCTTTTCAATACCGACTTACTCGGAGTGAGTGAGTCAGTAGATTACATGTTTAGTCTCCGTGAGAAATGAAACAGAAATCTTTTGAGAGATTCTGAGTGGCTTGGGAGGGTTGTGCATTGCATCACTGGGTCCATGATGTCACTTCAATGTCAGCAATCATTTTAGTGATTTTGACAGCATATGTATTGACCCGGTTTCTGCCTAAGTGTATGGAGGGCTTCTTTCTTTACACCCTTTATCCGTACAATTCTTTTTCATTCTTCAACCCCTTTAGTGCTTACCAAGATTTCATGACTAGAACCTTGTTGGGTTTATTCAAGTACTAGCTCCATCTCAGTCGGCACTATTCCCTTTTCCTCACATTTACTCCTTTTTATCATACCTAAGGACTTCTACACTAACTAGTGGATAGTCCCTGGGTAGATCCCTCCGGTTCTGGCAGGATCATGGGAACGAGTACCTAACCTTACCATCCTTATAACTTCGATAACAGTAAATACATGGTCAGTCTTTTGGTACAGTTCACCTTGCCATAAAATCACTGTTGAAAAACTCAATCAGGTACTTATGATAAAACTATCAAAGTGTTTAGTACCCGATTGTTTTTGCTTTTCAGAAAAGCTCCCCCTCAACATGTGCATCGGTATTCGAAACTGTTTAGCACATGTTGGTGGAGTATACACTTGAGTAATATGATCACATTACATATTTTAATCACATTTTTCTCCCCTCAACATGTGCATCGGTATTCGAAACTGTTTAGCACATGTTGGTGGAGTATACACTTGAGTAATATGATCACATTACATATTTTAATTACATTTTTCTCCCCTTATCAAAAATTTCAAATCATTTGACATTTTGGATATCAATTGATTTAAATATGTTATAAACTTTCGGAGAAAAGCGTGCCAATTATTCACAAGCCGTGTTTGGAACATATTAATGCTCCCCCTCAATCATTGAAGGATATATAAGATAGTGCTGAATTTCGTGAATTTTTTGTGATAAATGATTTAAAAGCTCAGCTACAGGCTAATATCACACTAATTTGTGACTTGAAGTATAATTAAGTCTACACTACACATTTATATATTCACAAGATTATGTATGAGACAGGACCTGAAAATACATAGTCATTTTGTCCATGTAAGCAGTCTGTAGTCCGTCTCGATATCTCCCTTTTGGAAGTGTGTCTTAGTTCCACTTGAATCAGCAATCCTTCTTGAGTAGGTTCTAGCCTTCTTGCAATTTGCATTAAGAAATTCTTGAAGTCTGACGCCCAAATCGATGAAGTTTACACAATTAATTTGAAACGTAACACAAAGGCTATTAAGTCCCGGATGTCTAATTTCTCTTATAAACATTGTTAGTGATTGATATGAATTGATAATAACCAAAGTCAAAATAAGTCCCGGATATCTCTATGTATTTCCCTCTTTGATCAAAATATTTATACTCCTTTTAAAAAAACACGCTTGGTGATTGACTGTTAAAGGAAGCATTAATTGAATCAGTAACCAATCTTCTCACGCTCTAATCAATCTTCTGACAACACATTTCCCTGGTATCTCAACTGATGCATACCATAAATGACAAGATATCTCTTCTCCTATGTGGTTGGAATAGCGCACCGAAAAGTAACACGATAAAACACTGATTTTCTCTACGGATAAACATTTGTTTCCCGATTGGCCTACAATTAAATAAGGGCTATGGATTATTTCACGTGTGGTTGTTGTACTTTCAGTGTATTTATCCTTTCCCCTTGATGTTTTGATACTCAGAATCAAAAAATCTTATATGCACTCATGATGGATCGTGTTCGCAGAATTAATAAAACTTATAATCTATCCGTGAGAATCAGTTTAAGGCTTTTTAAAACACTTACAAAAGAATTTCCAACATTTCCTAAGTCTTTTTTACAACCCCCCCCTCTAACCCCCTCACTCCCCCTCTCCCCCCCCTCCCTACTCCCTTCCCCTCCTAACCCCCCCCCCCTTTTGCTCTCCCACCTTGCCCACCTCCCCCCTTTCCCCTCACCCCAAATCCCCCTTTCCCTCTCCTCACCTTCAAACCTATGAGCGTTGGAAATTTTAGTAGTATTGTAGTTTAAAGCTGATTTCACTAAGTCTTCAATTGCAAATAAGTCCCTAAAGTTTGAAGCAAATGACATCTAAGGCCACACATGTAGCTTAATATGAATTAAACTCCCTTTAAATTGTTATCTATCTTTATCAAAACTTCAACTGTTATCCTTGACTTATTTTGAAAGACCGTTTGAGAGAGAATTATTTGACTTTTCTCCCCTGTCACTCAATACTGACCATTTTCTATCTAAAGAGCTGTAGTCATTGTTTGAGAGGTCGGATTATCTCTAAAAATCTTTTCGTGATTACTGAAAATATTGATCATTGTAAAGACAACTTTTTCCCAATTCGAAATAAGTTTTCTTATTTTGGACAAATAATTCCCACTGATAGTACCACTTATTTTGATGCATGGATATGAAATAATCATGCTCGGGAAAAATTAATTACCCGTTGTCTGGAACATAGCTCTGTCTTTTCGACGACATGCGTTCCTCATTTTGAAAAGCGGGTTGCAGTCAAAAATAACTGCAAGCCATTGTCAATGAGCTCAAAACTTTGAATGTTTTGTTAGAGTAGCTCAATACCGAAAAGACTTTATTTTCGTTGCTAAGGTAAAAAATGCACTAGACGTGTATTTTTCTTTATGATGAGGCCCGGGTTATGTACAGAAATGTACATAAGCTAATTTTTTTTTATATTTACAAGATGATGTTTGATGATAATATCAAGCAGTTATGTTTGTCAGAACCTCCAGTTCTGCTGGAGTCAAACATCTCATACCAATCCTTCTGACAAGATACAAAAAAAACCGATCCTCAGGAAGGGCTTTCATAAATTAATCAGCTAATTGGTATTCAGTTCTGACAAAATATAATTTAATAATATCATTTTCAACCTGTTCCTTTATGAAGTGATACCGAGTATGGATGTGCTTTGTATGAGAGTGTTGTACGGCTTTGCATGAGATTGCTATGGCTGACTGTGAATCGTAGTACAACAGTATTTTGTTGTAGTTGAAGCCATAAACTTTAAGTTGTGTCCTCATCCACATTACTTGTGCACAACTTGCAGATAACGCCACGTACTGTGCCTCTGTTGAAGATATTGCAGTGCAATATTGTTTCTTTGACATCTTGCTTACAAGTTTGTCACTAGGAAACCTTAGATCCCTCCAGAGTGATTTTGCGAGTATCAATCATTCGGCATGTCATCGTCTGGAAAATGCTTTAGAAAGCCTATTGACATCCAGAAATTAATAATTCTCATACAGGCTCTTGGGGCCTTGCTTCAAGCTGTATAAAGCTTTCCTTAAAAGGTAGGACTTTTATGGGATGTTCAGGATCGGCTCGAACCCTTCGGCGGCTGAGCAAAATTAACCTCCTCCTTCATGAACCATTAGAAAATTCCGTTTTAACTTCCATCTGGTAGATTGGAAAGGACTTGTGTGCAGCATAGGCAACAAAAATCCAAACTGCTACCAAACGAGCAACAAATGGTTTGTCGATGAGTTCCCAGACTTGTAGTCTGTCGAACTAATGAAGTTCATCCTGCATTGCTTCGATCCATGCAGAATCAGCCATTGCCTCCTTACTGTTCTTTGGTTCTTCTGTACTCACTATGAGCGCGACATACTCATTTAAGGATCTTTTCTTTTTATGTGGGCAAGTTGTTGTTCTTGTTTGCATGATTTGTAAGAATTGTCAATACATGTTCTAATGGATGATCTTTTGTCCATTGGTATTCATGACTCTGTTGGTTGAAATGAATGCATATTTTCATTATCCATATTGCATGAGGAAGACTCAGCAATGTCTTGATTGATAAATTCATCTTGTTAAATCGATGTATTCGCTGCTTGATCATTGTTGTTTTCTTCAGCATGAACATTTATTGGAGAGAAATATTCTTCAAAGAAATGATTGAATAGAAATTCCAAGAGAAATATTCTTCAAAGACATGATTGAATAGAAATTCGATCTCCTTAATGGTGGACGGAATTTGTTTTGTCTGCTAGAGAAACAACATTTTTCCTTGGGGGCACGGGGCCAGAGATGTCATAATCTGACGCCTTTTGTTTATTTGAAACGAGGTCTGAGGAGATATTGTCAACAGACGTCTCTTGTCGATTGGGAATGTGAGTTGAAAGGATTTGTCAGATGTTCATTTTTGAAAGCAAGGGTCCTGAACAGCTATGATATGAGCATCAATTGAGGCACGGGTCCTGATAACAAAAAATGGTCAGAATCCAGTAAACTATCTTTGAGATAGTAGATCTCAACCATACCGTTTCACACCGAATGGAGTTGGATTTTCATTTGCGTCAAAGTAGCTCCAAATGGCATGTTCTTGTAGTTGACTTTATGTTGAAATTGGACGAGAAGGATCGCCAATAACATTCTCTAATGAGTGATTCTTTGTTAAACGTAGTGATAGTATTAAACGTTGAATAAAGATGATTGCAAAATATATTAGATAGGTACCAATTGTAAATTAGTTTCTTCATAAATAGAGTTTGAAGAATATTTATGAAGGAGGGTGCATTATTAAATTATGCATTTGTTGTCCATGAATTTATCTTCAACACCTTGATGAGTGACTGAGATTGAATTTCCCTGATTTGCATGGGATAGTACTAGTAGATAGTTCATCTTTATAATGGTGTTGATGGTGGTGAACCAACTGGGATCAACAGCTCTTGAAGTAACAATAGCTATCGGATCTGGGGAAACAGTTCGTGGTGGAAGATTATAGTACTCATTAAACAATGGTTACAACAGGATCTCATAGTCTTTCTTAGATGGTGGAACATATGGTGTTGGAGAAATTGAGATTTGCACGAGTCCTGAACTGATGTATCCAGGAGTCATCAAAGAAGGCGCAGGTCCTGAACTGATTTGCACAGGAGCCGTGACTTGACCATTTCAAGAACTGAACTGCTCTGCTGTAGTGCGGATGTTGGTGGTGAAAGTTGTAATGAATGATTCTTGACAGGGAGGAGATACTGGTTTAGGAGATGAGAGATCGATGACTGAAGTATCAGTAAAGGAACAGATGAAGAAACTTGTTGGATAGGAACAGTGACCATGGATTCAACTTCGGTTTCCATAGTAGTCTTAATCTTTTACTTATATATTTCTGCAGGATTAGAGGATCAGGCTTAGTTTCCTCATTATCATCCCCAGCATTATCATCTCTGTCAAAATGTTCACTGTCCACATCTGCTTCCCACTCAAGAATTAGCTTTTCCTCATCAGGAACCCCTGGCTTGGATCCAGTTCCTTCACTTGAGGCTCTAGAGACGACTGTGGACTCATCAGGAACCCCTAGTATGTTACCAGTTCCTTCATTTGAGCCTCCAGTTCCAGGCTGTCTCTTGCTCATTTTCTTGCTTTCCTTGAGAGCTTTCATTATGTCAGCAACCTCTTGTTCAGCAGGAGTAAGAGTTTCATTATGTCAGCAACCTCTTGTTCTGAGCAATGAAGGATCTGTTCATCTCATCTTGTAGGTTCAGGTGCAGGAATATTCTCTTCTGCCATCGTATCTGTTAAAGAATATCAACAAAGATAGACAAACATAGCATATAATCAATGTTAGATAAAGATGTTCGCCTTGAGTTTGACATGCCCTTGATATTCAGATTAGCACGAAGATATTCCACATTAGAGTCACTGGACATTGGGTTAAGTCAACATTGGTCAACCTTGGTCGATGGTCTAGAGATTATCTGATAGGCTCAATGACAAGTTAACTAAGCCTGTATGAGAGTCAACAAGACAAATGGTCCTTTGGAATAGGCCTAAGAGGTTTATTGGGCTTATTGGGCCAAGACATGGACAATTAGCCTAAGACGCTGCCCAACAGATCACCAAACCGCCATGCAGTAGGTTAACATTCCGCCATCAAGAATATGCAACCGCTATCTAACATTAAGCAAGATCCAAGGCATTTTAGATTATCTTAATCTCCTAGCAGACAGATTTAACACCCTACAGACAGATTTAACACCTTACAGATTTAACACCCTACACTTTCACATTTGACCATTTTATACACATTCAAAGACCAAGATAAACCATTTTAATCACATTTAATTCACTATTCTCCCCTTCAAAAATTGCATATGCGATTGCCATTTTTGATCTAGTGAATTATAATACCAGCTAATGTACGTTGGTCCACTTAACTAACGAACAAGCATGGGAAAATATGAAGCTTGTTAATGAGAATGGTCAAAAACAAGAAGATTTCTCTTCTTTTGAAGATAAAGCGCACTGAAGCGTACACTCTCCTTTTCTTTGAAAAACTGGTTTCGTACAGAAGAATACGAAAGCCATCGACTTGAGCTAACAAACATTGAGTGTTTCGAAAGTAGCTCAAGACCGAAAAGATTTCTCTTTTCGTTATTAAGGATAAATGCACTAACACGTACATTTTCCTTTTATCTGAAGATGGGGTTGCAATCTAACATTTGATTACAAGCCATTACCATGAGCTCAAAACTTGGAATGTTTTGTTATATTAGCTCATGACCGAAAAGATTTCTCTTTTCGTTGTCAAGGATAAATGCACTGACACGTACACTTTCCTTTTCTCTGAAGGCGTACACCTTTCTTTACTTTAAGGAACAGGGCTTGAAGAGATGCCAACAGACGCCATTTGACATTAAGGAACGAGGTTTGAACCGTTTTGATCAAACGTCATCAAGATGAAGAACGAGGCCTGAACTGTTTTGTCCAAACATCTTTTGATGAAGAACGAGGCTTGAACTGTTTTGTCCAAACGTCATTTGATGAAGAACGAGGCTTGAACTGTTTTGTCCAAACGTCATTTGAAGCATGTTCATCAGATTTGAATTCCTTGAACTCCTGACGTATGAGATATCAGTCTTTTTGGTAACCAAACTCCGAGTCTTTCCTTTAAAGGATTGACAGATGTACCTGCACTTGAGTTAGAAGTACCTGCACTAACATAAAGAGTTTGATTGCATTCATATGGGTTAGTGATATCATCATTTGAACCATTTGGAGGTTCACTGTCAACTTTGGTTGTGCTATCCTATGAACACCTGTTCCAGTAAGCGGCTTATCCACCTAAGACTAACATCTTGAAATTCTACCTGATTGGTTTCCACCTAAAAGAGATAAGATCTAGGAGTGTGCGTGTTTCTCATGCGCACAGCGGAAGACTTATTGGAGAGAAACCTTTACATATACCAATTCCTGCGACCAGGGTTTATGAGTGTGGTTCTTTGCGGGTTCACACGGATTGTTGTTTCTGATAATTGGGGACAGAACTTTGGCACGAGAATTCACCTTATTCAGACTTTGTTAACAATCATCATGATTTGTATTAAAGATATATTTATGACAAAATCGAGAACAAACAAATTTTTGGAGTCCAAGAAGAAATAGAATTCCTAGAGTGATCTCCTATAGGCTCACCATTTTGACATCCACCAACTACACTAGATACAGAGAACTCCTAATATATGTTATCTAAGTTTATATGGACAAGGCAATTAGGAGTGCAGTGTCTCTATAGAGGCCATATCCCTATGATTAGGAATCCTGGTTTTGTCTTGTGTCATTTTCCTAGCATCCTCTAGAAAGTACGCATGAACCATATCATTAGAACCATACGATTCTTTATGACCATTCCTAAGAGTATTAGGTGCATTCACCCGATGAGGTTTTGCCACAGCAATCTCTAACTTAAGGCAAATAATGAGGAATGCATTGTATGTTGACAAATTCATTTTTCTCATCAACTTGGGAGGCAAACCGTTGTCTTGAAATTCTAGGTCGTTCAGACGTAAACGCATCGTTTGTATAACAACTAAATGTTTTCTAGAAGGTTCTAAGACGGTTCTCCTTAAGATTATGCTTTGGCAACTTAGTATCCACGCTATTTCCATTTATCTATCCTAGAGTTCATTTTTTACATGCCGCATTTGCAAAAACCTTTTCCTGAAGCTGAGCTTTTAAATCAGCATTTTCGACAAACTTTTGATTAATTTGAGAAATTAAAGATTCACTGTTGTCTTTATTCTTAATGTGTGTCTTTTTAATTGAATCATAAAGTTCTTTGTAAGTCTATTTCAAATGCTCATTTTCTTTATGTAGTTGCTCATTTACTGCAAGTAATTAGCCTTAACTTTTGGCTTATTACTTGTTCCTTCACACTATTAATTTGTTTTTCTCAAGTTGGCAAATTAGTGTGGTTCTGGCCAGACCTGAGCTTTCAAATCATTATCACAAAAAATTTACGAAGATTCAGGAATTCCTAATTCTTACATGGTTTGTTTTCTTTGAAAACTTTCATCCTTTTGTTAATTGTATTTCATGTGAAATACAATGTTTTTCCAGAGTTGTAAAAATCGTTTTGAAAGTTCATTGTAAATTCCCTTATCAACATATCTACTTCGTTTTGATAACTCATTTTTAATCAAACAGCACCCTGGTCCAAATCTTTTTCCTCCCCTATGACACATATTATGTTGAAGTAGGAGTGTATTGCTATCAAAGTTTCCAACAGATGAGTGTGGACAAACGGGTTCAGATTGCTCAGTATCTGTTGTTCATTAGCGAGGAAATATGTAGACATCAATTGTACCTCGACAAATGGCCTCTTCGTCATTTTACCGTGCCGATACTCATCCTAGCTTGTGGTGGTATAATTCCCTGAACTGCTACATGTAACCAGCTTGACGGGCCTTGTCCCATTGCTTTCTGGTGACAACCAACCCATCATCAACTGCTTCAACGCCCATATTGACCTTTCCTCTTGCCTATGCATCTGAGTTGCAATCTCTTAATTTGCTGAATGCCTTGTTGAATTTTCCAGGCACTATCAAACTGCTTTTTGATACAACAAGCTGTCATCCATTGCCTTGAAACTGGATTGACTGAATATCTTGAGACTTGCATCTTGACACTGTTGACCTTAATTTGATGCTCAGAAGTATTTCATCAATGCAACCGACTTCCATTCTCCTTTAGTGTATTAACTTCATTTTCTTTCATGCGTACAATATACCATATGTAATTTACAACTTACGAAATGACTGCTTCAAGTGTATCCAGGTTTCTCGAGTACCTCACGTCTAATACCACTAGGTTCAGCATCGCGTGAAGTCCTTCGAAGTCTTGTTGCGCAACTTGATTCAGAATATCCGTTTCATTTACCCTTTTTGATGCAAGAAATTCCATGAACTGTGTTCTGAGTGCATGAAGACAAGATCTTTGCATTAACCCAAAGAAGATTCTCTCTTTCAAGGTGTACCTTATACTGGATCGAGATTATGAAACATCTCTTCAATTGAAAGTCTGATGCTCTTCACCAAAGAATGATGCGAAATGCGGATTAAATGCATCAACAGCATAAGGGCGAATTAACGAGATAGAGATATGAAGATGTGTTTCGAGTTGTTCAACCCAATTTCATGCATTGGCGTCTTTGTTTTGCGAGCCGGTGCTGTCAGGTTCACTGACACCTCTCTCTCTTTGCACTAGTAAAATTAGAAGATTCCATTGAATTCGATGTGTGAAAAAATAAAATTAAGGATCCTTAAGTAAATAATGTGATTGAAGTTTGTGTTTTAAATGCAATTAACGTTCACGGGATTTTACAAGTCTATGATTAAAACCGATAAAAGATTAACGGGATTTTACAAAATCAATAGAAAACCGTGAATGAATAATCGTTTGATGTTAAGGTAGGTTTGTTGTTTGATTAATGCAGTTTAAGTCCTGTTTAGGTTGACGGTTTGTTATTTGGCCCTAAAATATTTGAATTTTGACCAAAACACAAAATTTACCCTATTACCAAAATTTAAATTTTGTGTAAAAATTAGCTAAAAAAGCTATTGAAAAATTAATTTTTTCTTAATTTTTCCCGCCAAAAATAATTTGAATTTTTTAACAAAATTTTTACCCTATTACCAAAATTTAAATTTGGTGTAAAAATGAGCTAAAAAGGCTATAGGAAAAATTAAATTTTTCTTAACTTTTCCCGCCAAAAGTACTCTTTTTTTTTTCAAACCGCCGCCAAGGGTGTTGAGCAAACCGCCGCCTTATCTGTTTAATCAAACCGCTGCTTTAATATGAGTAACTCGCCGGGAATTATTATAATAGCAAACCGCTGCTGAAATTGACAACCCGCCGTGTATTAAAATAATGCAAACCGCCTTTCCTTTTGAGCAACTCGCCGTTTTAGCAACTCGCCGCTTTATCTGTTTGATCAAACCGCTGCTTTAATATGAGTAACTCGCCGGGAATTATTATAATAGCAAACCGCTGCTGAAATTGACAACCCGCCGTGTATTAAAATAATGCAAACCGCCTTTCCTTTTGAGCAACTCGCCGTTTTAGCAACTCGCCGTTTTAGCAACTCGCCACCTGAATTAAAATAAGCAAACCGCTGCTAAACCTATTGACAACTCGCCGGCTATGTGAGCAACTCGCCTTTGACTTTTTCCTAAAAACCCGGATCTTGTCCCTATCTTTTGTCAAACCGCCGGCAAGAATAACATTTAATATTGGGGGGGGGGGTGGGAAAACAAAACCTCCCATCAAGAACATGCATTCGAATCTAGCCAAAATAAGCCCAAATATGCTTATTAACCACGAAACAAAGCTAAAATATCAAATACTAAGCAAACCTTATAAGCCTAATCATTCCATAACATCTATTTCTTCGCGGATCATCAAGAAAGAAGCAAACCTCCACGAAGAACACAAACCTTAATAAGCTTATAAATCGAACTTGAGGCTTGAGTTTCACTTGGAATGGCAACAATACATCATGTTTAACATGTATAACACGAAAAACTCCAAGATTAACCAACAAATAAGCTCAAAATAAGCTTTGAGCCGTGGGCTTATTTTCTTCAAAAATAAGGACGAATTTGATTCCTTTTTAACCACAAGAATCAACCACGAATCCACACGTAGCCAGATCCAAGTGTTGGTTCCCTAATTCACAACAAACATGTATAGATCTAAAGAGATCTAGAGAGAGAAAGTTAGAGAGAGAGAATAGTTGAGAGAGAAATAAGGAAAACACACTTAAGAGTATGTGTAAAATGAATAGATGCTCTCCTCTTCCAAAGTTTGAAGAGGTATTTATAGTTCTTACAATACACCGGGTATTAGTACCCGGTTCAATACCGAAAGTCATACGTTTACCTATTAAACTACGAGTTGTATTGAACAGTAAAATACATGGGGTGACCGAGTCTTTTTCTAATATCTAACAGAAACCCTAGAACACCATTGTGGCACGACGGCGTTTGGAACATAGAGCGATGCCGTCGCGCTTGTCTTTTTATATATACAAATCCGTTTTTAGGGTTTTAAATGTGTAAATTTTAGGAGACGAACCCTAGTTTTAGAAGACGATTTTAGTAGCCTTTGGGCTCATTTTTAGGGTGTCAAAACCCTCTTGTAACAGCCTCAACTGCATGATTTAATCAAGTGAAGTTCATTTATCCCTTATCACTTAATATGTCTATGTGTTTTGTGATAGATTCTTGTTCTTCTTCTTTATTTGCCATGCAAGGCTAGATCTATTAGTATTTACTTATGATTGCATAAAACTTAGTATGTAGAACCTTTTAATGTTGCTTCTTATGATGGATGTGCGCGTTAAGCTTTAGAAAACTAGCCATAAGATATTAAATTGACATAGACTTTTAGGGAAATGCGAGTGTGTAGAAAGGATACCATCGGTAACAGTCTTCATACTACCTTACCCCTAATATGGTTGACCCTTCTTCAGATATTTCAATTGCATGTAATGTACTCTTAGGGGCCTTGTAATAGTCTTTATACTACCTTACTTGTGCATTTCATTAACGGAATATTACATAGATGGCGGGTTCGTGTAATTCGTTCATGACTTAGGAAATACTTACACAGATCATCACAAGTGTGACAAAGCAACCGATCTAGGAGAAACATGCTAAGGAGTAGTGCATGATTAAGTAAATACGTTCGTTTATCATATGGTTATCACCAAAGTAGTTTAGATTTATTTTATTATTATTAGTTTAATTAGTGAAAACAAACCAATCTCTCAAACCATGACATTTACCTGCTTTCATAAAAACATAAAAACACAAAAAGAATCTTCTCTTAATCTCGTAGACCTCTGTCATATCTTGATCAATCCATCCCAACCTATTCCCCTAGAGAACGATAACAACCTCCGAGTCTTACCTTACTACACTACAACGGTTAGGTGTTGTATCTTGGGAGTTGTAAAACTTCTTGTTGTAGTCCAACGACGACCGCACAACAAGTTTTCGGCACCGCTGCGTGGGAAATATTTAGGTTTCAATCATTGTTTAACTTAGGTCTACTCGCTTGATTCCTATCAAGTGAGAATTTTATTTTTAGTATATTAGTTTTCTTGTAGTCTATCTTTTTTTCTCGTATCCATTTTGTTTTGTAATCCCCAACCATGACACGTAGTACTACCAAGAAATTAACAGAACCCCTCGACGAACCTGAAAGAGAATTCTGCATGCTCAGAAGAGCCGCTTGGAGCCAATAGCAGAATGAATCTTTAGCCATAGCCAGATAAAACCTTTTCTATAATGAAGCATCTTCTTCCAATAACACTAGAACTAAACCATTAATCTCTTCCAAAACTTTGCAAGAACAATCTCTTCCCAGCCTTGCCAGTTTTCAAAATCCTATTACCCTCGCCGCTGAACAAACGGGAAGAATTGTTGACTCACGCAACATCTTGCTAATTCAAGGAACATGCATATTCTAAGGATTAAAAAGCGAAAACCATCTCCAACATATCACACACTACCTGAGTATCGTAGACAACATACTAGCTGACGAGGCCATTAGGGATACGTCTAGGCTATGTTTCTTTCACCTCTCCCTCAAAATGAAAAGCAAAAGAATGGCTTGACAGAACGCCTCCCGTCCAAATCACAACATGGGATCAACTTGTGACACGATTCCTTGATTACTTCTTCCCTGTAGGTCGTACCTTATT
>BQNB010132300.1:0-18649 GCA_026074375.1 Tanacetum coccineum | reverse complement strand
AATGGATAGAAGTCCAATCAACTAGGAAGTGATTTTGTGATGTATAACAAAGCTTGCTTCATTTGTAGGAGTTTTGATCATGTGCAGGCTTATTGTAAATACCATCAAAGGGAAAGAATGGTATATGGGAATAATTATAACAGGGTGAACTACAACTATACTACTAACAGGACTCACCCTAATGCTCAAAGGAACATGGTTCCAAGAGCAGTTTTAATGAAAACTGGCCTAAAATCATTTAATACTGCTAGGACAGTTAATACTGCTCATCCGAAATCTATAGTTTTTAGTGCTAAACCAATGTCACGTTTTTCAAAATCATCACAATCAACTGTAAAAAGGCCCTATCAATCAAAAACAGTATTAACTAACAAAAGGTTTACCCAAACAAATAATACCGCCAAGGCAAAAGCAGTTAATACTGCTAGGCCACATTCCGCAGTTGTTAATGTTGTTAGGGTTAATCAGGAAAATGATGTAAAGGCCTCAGCATGTTGGGTTTGGAGACCTACCAAACTTGATAGTGCATTAATCACCTTGAAGAAACACAACTACATTGATGCACGAGGCAGATGCAAGTCAGTAATGGCTTGGGTCCTCAAAGAAAACTAATTTCCTTATTTTTATGTGCAGGACAAGCCACAACAGGATGATACAAGATTTATTAACAGTGGCTGCTCAAGGCACATGACTAAGAACATCGCTTATCTCTTAGATTTCAAGGAATTTGATGGAGGTTATGTTACTTATGGGGGAGGAGCACATGGTGGTGAAATTTCTGGTAAAGGAACACTTAAAACTGATAACCTTGATTTTGAAGATGTATACTTTGTTAATGAGTTAAATATCAACCTTTTTAGTGTCTCACAGATGTGTGACTGATATGTGAGAAATCACATATCTTTAATATATCCAAAATAGCCCTTAAATGATCAAAATATGCAAAAATATGCTTATATTTGTGTATTTTGTTGTTTGTGAATATGTAGGTACGGATAGTGCAAAAATCACTAGAGAACGGTCAAAAATGGACAAACACGAACACGGGAACGGATAAAGTGCAAAAGAGTCGGAAGATTTCTACACAAAGGTCAACAAAGTCAACCCATGGTCAACATTTGGTCAACTCACAAAGGACGAAATTCTCAAAAATACCAAATCAGTCCTTAATGTTAAATCATAATTCACAAATAGACCTTAAACCCTAACACCGTTATCTCTTTTATACTTAAGAGATAACGGTCATTATCTCCTTATATTAAACCAAAACCATCAACCTATTACCCTTTTTAAATAACCCAAGCCCAGAACTAAAACACCTGGCCCAATCTGTTATCCCAAAAGCTTAATCCATTTCACAACAATAAGCTATACCAATAAGCAAAATAGTAGAAAAGAGAAGAGAGAAGCGATTTTGTTACTATTCAATTCATCTTCCCCAAATTTACCTAGCTCGAATCAAGGGTTAATTGAATTGAGGATGTGGCTCAGCAATTCAAGCAACCAAGTAGACAAAGCTAGGCAGTGTTAGTCTTCACAAGAGCACCTAATTCGGTCCAGTGCACAAGAAAGGCACGCGGATACATATAAAAGAACACACAAGGACAAAGGATTTTTACACTAAATACCTATCCAAAAGAAACTAAAGGTCTGACCCACGGATACCAAGTTGGCAATCCGTGAGCTCATAAATGATCCAATGTTGATAATGAGGATCCATGATTGGCAATGTTTGGAAGGTTCAGTTTAAAAGGAGCATGTAACAGACTTCAAATGGCTAGAAGCTCTCAAGACTACTATCAATACAAGCTCCTTCCCACACACAAAAATCTTCTTTTCTGCATTTTTTAAATTTTTTTAATTAGCTTATGTAACTATTCAATTAAATATAAATTTCTTATCAAAGCACGATGTATTTTCAAATTTCAAAGTATTTGTAATCTGTTTAAATCAATGAAAACTTATTATATATTAATTTGGTTTTGCTTAGTTTATTCTCAAATTCTAAAAGTTACTTGTTTTCTATAAACCTCCTCAAATCATTCACAAGCTTCTTACAACTCATATAAGTCCCTCCTAAAGCTTAGAATTTTGAGCCCAATTACTCCTTAAATTACTTAAACTATTAAAATCAAGTTAAATACCTTTTCTAGATGGATTTGAGCTTTTTTGGATGATAACTTCAATGGAAGAGCTTATGGACTTTTACTAGCTTTAATCCTTAGTGATAAGCTAGAACTAAGCTAGTAGAGTAAGCTTTCCTCAAGATTTTAAAAGCCTTTGTTTAGTTCTAAGGCAATATAAGTCTATTTATCTTTCTGTCTTTAAATTCTTATATTGAATATCTGCTTATATACTTGCTAATTGTGCTTAAAAAAGTGTATTTGTGCTTATTAAGTTATGAATTGAGTATACCTTTTTCAAGTTTGATAGGCTTAAATATTAGTTTTCTTTATATGTCGTATAAATCGATAAAAATCAAAATATTAGTAGCATAGGTATTAGCACTTTTGTCTTGGCTTAGTTGCTTATTCATATAGTTCAATTGTAGTTGTTATACAAATTGTTTTAATATCTGTTATCCATAGTCTTGAATCATCAAAACTCTTTTTGATAAGCTTAAAAGGAATTCATGAATTTTGAAGGGGTGTTTGGCATAGCAGTACTAACTACAAGTTAGTACAGCTAGTGGCCATTTGGTCTTTGATATCAGTTTTTAAATCTCTGAATTAAGGTTGTTTTGAGTAAGTTTTATAAGTAGAATAGATCTAGTCTAGTTCTCAAATGTTGTTTGATAAAAGTAAACAAATATGTCATTGTTTATCATTGCATTTTAAGCTTTTATCATTTCTAATCATTGTCACAGCCTTATTAGCTTTAGTTTTGAGTTTTATAAGTGTTAAATTTAGTTCTTAAGATATGCATTTATAGGTTTTAAGTTTTTGTTCATTTACATGTCAATTGCATCAGCATCATAAGCTTACAAACAGCCATTTTCAAAGGGTAAAAGTTATTCTTAGGTTTTGAAATTTAGCATACAAGTAGATCTAGGGTAGTGGTTAATCTATTTCAAATTAGTTTTCAAAAATAAGTTCATTAGACATAACTGTCTTATAGCCGTTAAAATAAGCTTTTTGTCTTTTAATTCAAAAACCTAACTCAGAAAAAGCTTGTATTCACTATGTTTTCACAAGCCTGTTTCAATAAAGCTCTTGTTTTTCCAACTTTGTTCAAAAGCAATTTCTTATAGACTATAGGCCTTAAATTAAAGTTCCTTTTAGGTGTTTTCTCTTAAGTGTCTTTTTAGTAGCATAAAAATTAAGCTTAAAGTGTCCCTTAGGGTCTGTTTGGTTAGCAGAATTAGTTTAAGAGCTTATTTTGATTTCTAGCTTATGGTTTATTCTTTTTGAGCTTATTCCTGTCCTTGTTAGCTTATTAGGTTTAAGCTAAGTTTTCTAGTAGTTCCATTGACTTTTAGGTAGCTTATTTTCATTTTGAGCTTGTAGTGGTTTTTTTTACAAAAAGTTCATAAAGTAAAAAATAGTAGTTAAGCATTTTCCCTGTCTTCTTTTAAGCTAACTTTTCTGCTTAATTAGTGAAATTTACAATAATATTTTCTTTTATTAAATTTGTTTCTTTCAGTTTTCACAACTTTTCTTTTAAACTTTTTCAAAATAAAATAAAAAAACAAAAAGGCAAGAGGCAGGATTCGAACTGTGTGTCCTCTGCCTCACACCAGGCATAACAGGAAACCACGTCCCACTCTCACACGACTAGATGGATGCAATCGTAAAAAGAAAGCCAGACACAAGATAAACCTCATGCTAATTAGTTCATCCGTTAGGATCATTCACATTTAATTTTTATACACATTTGAGCTCTTTTAGTTTAATAAGCTGTTTTAGCTTATTTCACAGCTTATTCGATAAGCTGTGTTCCCGAGCTTATTTTTCCTAGATTCTCATAGTTCCAAGCTCACTTTTAAAATTTTTTTCGAGAATTTTTATAATTAGATTTAGTAATTTTTAAACATTTATTTTTAATAAAACAAAACTTTAAAATTCATAAAAAAAGAAAAATAGAATCAAAAAAAATATAATTCCTTTCTTTAGAAAATTTTCTTTATCATATATTTCTAGGCTAAAATTAGTTTTCGCGTCCGTAAGGATAAAATTGCAAAATTTTCAATTTCAAAGAATCGAGATTCTTTCCATAACACTTTAATTCCGTATTTTTAAGCTCAATTCAACTCCGTTTTTTTCCTATTTCTTTAATCTTACTTTTTAGTCCAATTAGGGTAGGTAAAAGTGAAAATTTCATTTAGGTTATTTATTGAAAATTTAATGTTTAGATCTTGTTTAGGAATTCTCGAATTGCGTTTTTATAAGTTAGAATTTACTTCCTCAGTATTGATTTTATTGTAAGTTAGGTTAAATGTTCCTTTTTACAGTCACTTAGATTTTATATATCTTCGCGATACAACCCGATAATCCACTTACGTGGTTCTCAATTTCATAAATCTTCCGAACCAATCAAATCATCTTCGACCATTTCAAATCCTTGTCCAAATAACAAACGTTGTCTCAATTCATAAAATCTTTGAGGAATAACGACCTGGTAAACACTTACCGATAATATACTATTATTATATATCTTTGTGATAATTTTTTCCTTACTACTTTGTCCTCAAGTGTAGTTTGTCATTTTCTAATACTTCCTAGTTAATTATACGTTTAAAACTTTACGCATCAAGTTTTTGGCGCCGCTGCCGGGGATTTGTGATTAAGATTCTTTCGTTTGAAGTTTGTCGATCGTGATTTGGAGAACCTTTCGTCTTCGAAAGTTACGCTTTTTGCCACAAAAAAAAAAAAAATTAAAAATAATATTTTTCTTTTCTTTTTAGTATAAGTAGAAGATTAACAAGAAAAGTACAAAAAAATATTTGCTCTTCCGGAATTTTCGATTTTTCTCGTTAATTTGTGAATATAAAAATTTACAAAGTTGATAAAAGAACACCAACAAATAATACCTTCAATTGAAGTATTATCCATTAATAAGTTCCCGAACCAAAGATTAAAAACTTTTACCGTTTGTGTCACTTACGAAAAAGGCGCACTTCTTTTGTAAATTTATATTTTACATTAAGAGAGTTACCAAAAGTTTGTTGATTGTATTCCGGTTAAACAAAAATATTTCCTTTCCTTGTTTCTTTCTCATTCATTTTTTTTTGTTGTTTTAGTGCATGCGCACTAGAAATTCTAATTTTCCAAATAATTCAAACGTAACCATTTCGAGACGTCGAAATAAAGGACGTACTCCAAACATAGTCGAAAACCCGAGCTTCGTACTAAATCGTGCAAGCATCCATGGCGGAACGAACAATGGGAAGAACTACTCCAGCACCCACGAGAAGGGTACGGAGAAGCTATCATTTTTACCAGAAATAATGGATCATTGTTGAGATTAAGACGAATTTGTTACAAAGGTGTTCAAGCTAAACCCGTTTCCGGTTTAGAAGCACAAAATACTACATGCTCATATCAATAGTTTCTAAAGGATTACCTCGACTTATTTACGATTTAGGATGTGCCCAACGCTGTAACTATATGCTAATGACGTTTCCTTATTCACTCGAGGGGGCTGCTAAAACTTGGTACGAGAAAGAACCTCCTAATTCAATCTTTACTTGGGAGGATCTCGTTACCAAATTCGTGAATCAAATTTTTCCTCCTTCGAAGACCATTCACTTAAAGAATAAAATCTCTCGTTTTACCCAAAAATTCGAAGAGTCTTTTAGTGAAGCGTGGAAACGATTTAAGGAAATGACCTTTAGGAAATTGTCTACGTCCACAAACACGATTTACGGAGTGTAACTTAATTTAATACATTCTATAATTGTTTAAATAACGCCAGACGATCAGAAGACATTTTAAAATGCCCTGCGCGGGTGGAAATCTTTTGAGTAAGAAGACTAAGAAGCTTTGAATATAATTGAGAACAAATCAAAAGTGCGTTATTCACGAAACAAACCAAATGTCTCTAGTGATAAATACGACATTCAGGGAAATGATCGTAAAGACGGATGAAGAAATTAAAAGCTTGCGGATCAACTTTCGACCTTAGTCGAGATTGTTTTCTAAAAAAGGTTGTCACTCCCACTACCGGTTAAAGCGTTAGGAACTTGCGTTTACTTGTGGTGGTGCCCCATTCTTGGTATAATTGTTTCGAGACAACCGATAACTAATCAGGCTTAGTGTTTAAGCGACCACGATGTACTTACAATCAAGTTAACCTCTCCGAACCGTGTTAGTAATCAAATGGCAACCTACCTGGTTTTGCTCCAATGCAAAACATGGTCAAAATAGGTTTAATCAGAATCAAGTTCAAGGGAATAATTTTAATCGGGAATAATTTTGATATGGAAATCAAGGTTTTCAAGCTCAAAATAATCATGCTCCAAATTTTCAAAACCAAGGATTTCGTGCCGAATTTTTAAAATCAAGAATTTCAAAACCAACCTTTTCAAGCTCATAATAATAATCAATTTCAACAGGGGATTCCATCTGAAATTACGAGTTATATGAAAGCTAATGAGTCAACTGTGAGAAATATGCAAGGTCAAATCAATGAAATAAGAAGCACGTTAACTAAACAAGAGGAAAATCTTAGGAAAAATTTGAATAATGACATGCGGAGCATTTTAGGAAGTTTCTTTCAAAATCAAGCCTCAACTTCGGGTACTCTTCCGAGTAATACAATCCCAAACCCGAAGGGTGAGATGAAAGCAATCACTACTCCAAGTGGTGTTGTTTATGAGGGACCCTCGATTCCTACTAATCCTTCTCCTAAAAAGGTAGTGGAACGAGAAACCGAGGAGACAACGGATAAAGAGCAAACAAATTTCCAAGGAAGTACCGCTCAAATCCCACCTCCGGTTATCCCCATTCCGAAACCTGATGTTCCGAAGACTTTGCCTAAAACCATTCCCATTCCGGAATCTGATATTTCGAAGAATTTAATTAAGCCAAATATTCCATATCCTTCACGACGTGATGATCAAAAGTCCCGTAACAAAGCTTCGACTCAAATGGAGAAGATCTTCCAAATCTTTCAAGATTTGCGCTTCGACATTAGTTTTGCTGATGCTTTACTTTTGATGCCAAGATTTGCTCCTACGATTAAGAGTTTGCTCATGAATAAGGAAAAGTTGCTTGAGTTAGCTAAGATACCATTGAATGAGAATTGCTCAGCGATCTTTCTCAAAAAGCTTCCCGAAAAGCTTAAAGATCCCGACAAGTTTCTTATTCCATGTAATTTCCCAGGAATGGATGTATGCCACGCCTTGGCCGATCTTGGCGCAAGCATTAATCTTATGCCTCTTTCTATTTGGAAAAACCTTTCTTTGCCTGATCTTACACCAACTAGGATGACTTTAGAGTTAGCGGACCGATCGATTACTCGTCCTAAAGGACTCACCGAAGATATTTTTGTCAAAGTTGGGAATTTTCATTTTCCTACCGACTTTGTTGTTGTAGATTTCGAAGGCGATCCTCGAGTTCCTCTCATACTTGGGAGATCCTTTTTGAGAACCAGCCATGCTTTAATCGATGTATACAAAGGAGAGCTTGTTTTAAGGGACGGAAATGAACAAATAACTTTTCATGTCAATGACACTCAAAAGCATAAAAATGAGTCAATTAAAATGGTTAATGACACATGCAAGGATAATTTTAAGAAGTTCACCGATGAACCCGCTCTAGTTTGCTTGCCTCTATCAGAAAATGACAACGATGAAAAAGAAAAGTAGGAAGTGAAGAATCTTGCAAAGCCGACGGCTAAACGCCAAACTCGTATCACACCTTGTTTGAAGAATTTTAAAGTTATTTGCAAGGAGAGCATTTTTCATTCAACCAAAACACCTCAAGTTTCTTTGGTTTTTGCAATCACATCCACCTTATCGTCTATTGAGCCCAAGGATTCTCTCATAATAGGGGACGAGCACCTTAGTACTTTTGGTGCTGAGGAAATTGTCCCAATCCCAAGAGAATCTGAGGATACATCCAGGAGTGATAGTAAGAACGTTTTACCTTCGTGTGATGATTTCTCTTTCATCAATGTTCCACGTGATAATTCCGTGACTTTCTCTAACTCTCTTTTCGAATTTGATGTCAATTTCAGCTCTAGTGACATAAACCCTCTTTTTGATGAAGTGTTAGAGGACATCGAGTGCAAGGATTCTTATGATTCCAACCTTGATGAGTCGACTTTCCTAGTCACTCCTCTTTCTGATTCTAACAAGGATGAGTGTCTCGCTCCAGGAGACGACATTGAGATTCTACTTCACCATATCCGTCTACTCTTATGAAAAGCGTTGCTTCTATCTCGAGATTTCATCGATATCCACCCTTCAAAAGAAAATGAGATTTATTTAATTTTGGAATGTAAAACGAATTATTAAAAGAGAATTTTGTAACGATGCCCAATTGATAAAGCTAAGTGTTCGATCCTAGGGAGGCGACAATGATGAGATCGATGGCTTTCTACTAGCTATCGAAGTTCCTATGTATATTGAAGAAGGTTATTATGAACTCAGAGGAACGTAAACTATCTTGAGAGTTTGCTTAGTGATGATACCACCTATAATCTCTCTCCCGAAGTATTTTTCGATCATGAACCACAACATAATACTTTTTCTCCCAAAAGTGATCCTCTCTACCATGAGTTCACCGGTGAACTTATCACGATACGACCAAGGAATTGTTAGAGACACAAGGATATATCAATCGACCATGTCGTTGCTATGGCGAAATTCATCTTCCCAATCGTCGGAAATTCTCATACAATCAACGAGTCACTTTCCCACAATACTACTACTCTCGTTGAGGATAGTGACTCCAATAGGGAAGAGATTGATATATTTTCCAAACCAGATGATTCGATACCACCAGGTATTGAAAGTGATTTTGACTCGAAATGAGATATTATTGACAACTTGCTTAACGATGATCCCATTCCTGAATATGAATGTTTAACATTGACATGTAACCTGATGTGCCTATTCGTGATAAACAATGCTAATGAAGATAATGTTTTTTAGACCCAAGGGGAGGTGAGAATTAATGCTGAAGTTGACGATTCCATCACATTTGTCCTCCGGACTTTTTTTCCGTATCTCACTAATCCTTGACGTGTTCTCCTTACTTATGCCTCCACCGAAGAACGAGACACCATTGTTGACCCCAGCATCTCACTTAGAAGCCGTGGCATCTCATCGTGATGAACTTTCGTGAGCTAATGTCTTTATCCAAACATTATGAAAGGCGCCCGATTGAGATTTTCTCTTCCATTTACTTTCTCTACAGGACGAATGAATTTGGGATTGAGGCACAGCTTTTGTGACTCGATTTTACAAAAAAAATAAATCGCATTCGTGGTGTGGCACCCCATGCTTATCCTTCTAACTTCTCATATTTCTATTGGTGATTGTGAGGAGGCCCTTTTGTACTCTCCGATTCTCGTTGTTTTACTGTGATTGTTTTTGCAGGATGGACCAAAATTTTCGGAAGACTCACTGTTTGATGGTTTTAATATCCCGTTCCCACTAGAGCTTCCCAAGCCTTTGCTTGCCATTAGTTTGGGAAAATTCCGATATCCTAAAGATTTATATCGACTAACATTTATCTTTGGCACACTGATAACGGCTTAAGTTTTTTTGTGACACTTTCTTCAGGCTTGAGTTTATGCAATCTGACCTTTTTTTTGAGTTCTAGTAGGGGTTTTTAATCTTAGGCTAGGAAACATTGAGGAAAATGTTAATTTTAGCATGGTGTATATAACTTCAATATACTCTTAACCCAATACTTTTGCCCGTTGTTCTCATATACCATCGTTTTCCCTCCACCAAAATTTCAAAAAAATGAAAAATTTTAAATTTTCAAAAATAAAATAAGTGTTTTTTTCACAATTTTGACTTTCTTGTTGGGTAGAATAAGAGTAAATTTTGACCGATCGAGCGTTTTGAGCTCTAGCTTGTTCCTTAACTTTTAGGCTAAGCATTCGTGGAAATTCACGAAGAATGAAAAATGATAGAGTTAAGTATGAGTAGGATGCTAAACAAGGATTATTTGAGGGAAATCTAAGAGCGTCATAGTTATGTAATTTTGACTTTTTCTTTTCTCCATAAGCTTCTTAACCGGATTAATATACGTCTGTTTTTGGAGATTAAACTTAATCAACAATTTTATGTAATAAATAGTCAAAAATTTTAGTCTTAGTTCAAATTAAATAACTTGAAATTTTACTCAAAAGAAGTTTTCTCTATATAAAGATAATATTAAAAAGATAATAAAATATATATATATATATATATATATATATATATATATATATATAAATATGATGTCAAAAGTGATTAAAAAATATAATAAAAAATACAATGTGGCTGATAACAAGTTTACTAACAACTTCGGCTAACACCGATGCGGTAGCTCTTCTAAAGAAAGCCCTAGTAAGGATAAAAAATCCAAGAACTATAAAAGTTTGTATGCATTCTTTGCCCAGTCTCACAACCGATCTGCAGCCTTCTAAAAAAGGTCGAAGGATACAATTGCATAAAGTATAATATTAAGTTTGAATAATAAATGAATTTCTTTTGTTAAATTCAAATAGTGCTTTTAACTTTACCAATTCGATTTAAGTCCTTAAGCTATGTCAAATTCGGGAAACCTCGAAGTGTTATGTAAACTTAAGGGTCCATGAGTCCCTATACTAAGTCTCTGTAGGGTGTCAAAGCCTAGGTCCCTTAGCCGCAAGCTTGGGAGGTGTTCGAGACGGAAAGTTCGTATACATGGGATGATCTCGCGCTTCAAACTCCATTATTCACAGAGTGGAACATAAGCATAGTATTTTTGCAAATCCGTTGATCCACGAGTTGAAATTTAAAATAGCAACATCCCCAAGATATAATAATTGTCGGGAAATTGAAAAAAGTTCACGAAGTTAGCAAAATTAGTAGTGTCTAAGCATCTTTACTGATATTTAACTGTGATTTCGTTTTAAGCTTGTTTGGATTGAATGAATAGTTGGGACAGATAAATTATCCTTTTTGGGCAATTCTCAGATCGAAATGCATCTTGTTCTATATGATCCCTAAACGGTATGGAATAACGAATGTCGGGGAATATTCTATGTACTTGAATCTTAAAAAAATCATCATAAAAATAGTAAAAGGTTTTTGAAATGTGAATGGGAAGTTTTAAAATTTGTGATTTCTTAACTCTCCCCACAAAAGTCTTTGCTAAGATTTAGTTTAGGGAAGTTTTTGAGGTATTTGGTTTTAGAGCATATAATATTGCGTGAGGACACGCAATCACTTAGTTTGGGGAATTTTTGATATGTGAGAAATCACATATCTTTATTATATCCAAAATAGCCCTTAAATGATCAAAATATGCAAAAATATGCTTATATTTGTGTATTTTGTTGTTTGTGAATATGTAGGTACGGATAGTGCAAAAATCACTAGAGAACGGTTAAAAACGGACAAACACGAACACGGGAACGGACAAAGTGCAAAAGAGTCAGAAGATTTCTACATAAAGGTCAATAAAGTCAACCCATGGTCAACATTTGGTCAACTCACAAAGGACAAAATTCTCAAAAATACCAAATCAGTCCTTAATGTTAAATCATAATTCACAAATAGACCCTAAACCCAAACACCGTTATCTCTTTTATACTTAAGAGATAACGGTCGTTATTTCCTTATATTAAACCAAAACCATCAACCTATTACCCTTTTTAAATAACCTAAGCCCAGAACTAAAACACCTGGCCCAATCCTTTTGTTATAAAACCCGAGCCCAAGTCAACATATCCCAAACCCTGTGGTCAAACAAACAGTTAAAAAGAAGCAAAATGGCATGAGTTTTTGTTACTATCATTTCAACTTCCCCAAATTTACCTAGCTTCAAAATTACAGGGTAATGAAATTGAGTGACTAGTATGGCCAGCAATTCAAACACCAAGTGACAAGCTAGCAGAGTTAGATGTCACAGGAGCTCCTTATTAGTCCAAGTGCACAAGAAAGGACACACGGATATATGAAAGAAACACATAAGGACAAGGATTTTTACACTAAATTCTAGCCAAAAGAAGCACAAAGGGCATATCGGACACACGAAGCCACGCGGGCAATCGTGTGGCTCATCAAATGATCCAACAGTGCTAATTGAGGGATCCAATGATTACCGCAAATGTTTTGGAAGTTCAGATTAAAAGGAGCGGTAACAAACTCAAGGGCTAGAAAGCTTCTGCATGACTACTATAAATACAAGGCTCACATCCTCACACACAATATCTTTCTTTTTCTGCAATTTTATTAAAATTTTTAATTAGCTTAAGTCACCTTTTCTATTAAATGAAATTTCTTTTAGCTCTTGTATTTTTCAAGTTCATGTATTGTAATCTGTTTAAATCAATGAAATCTTAGTTATTTTAGTATAATCAGGTTTGCTTCAGTTGGTTCTTCAAAATTCTAAAAAGTTCCTTTGTTTTCTATAAACCTCAAATCAATCACAAGCTCTTACAAGCTCATCATACGCTCATCTAAGTCTCCTAAGCTTAAATTTGAGCCCAATTAATCCTTAAATTGACTGTAAACCATTAAAATCAGTTAAATTCTTTGCTAGTAATGAATTTGACTTTTTGGATGATAAGCTTACAATTGAAGAGCTTAAGGGACTTTTACTAGCTTGATCTTGTGATAGCTAGAAGCTGTAGAGTAGCTCATCAAGCTTTTAAAAAGCCTTTGTTTAGCTAAGTAATTTGCAAGTCCTCTTTTAAATCTTTTTCTGTCTTTATATTTTCTTATATTAAAATCTGCTTAATCTGCTTATTGCACTGATGCTTATTTGAGTGCTTAAATCTGTATATTTGTGCTTATTAAGTAGATTTGAGTATCTGTTTTTCAAGTTGGATAGCTTAAAATTAGTTTGCTTCACATTGTCCTTATAAATCAATAAAAATCAAAAATATTAGTAGGCATAGGTATCAGCTCTTGTCCATTGGCGTAGGTTGCTTATTCATATAATGTTCATTGTAAGTTGTTATAATTTGTTTAATTATATCTGATATCTGAGTTCTTAATCATCAAAACTCTCTTTTGATAATCTTAAAAGGAATTCATGAATTTAAAAGTTGGTGTTAGGCATATCATACTAACTTACAAGTTAGTACTGCTAGTGTGCCATTTGGTCTTGATAATCAGTTTTAAATCTCTGAATTAAGGGTTGTTGAGTAAGTTATATAAAGTTAAATAGAGCTAGTCAATGTTCTCAAATGTTAGTTATGATAAAAGTCACAATCTGCATTGTTATCAGTTGTATTTGTAGCTTTTATTTATCATTTCTAATCCTTGGTCACAGCCTTATAATCTTTAGTATTGAGTTTTATAAGTGTTAAATTTAGTTCTTAAGATCTGCATTTATAGGTTTTAAGTTTTTGTTCATTTACATGTCAATTCCATCAGCATCATAAGCTTATAAACAGCCATTTTCAACACAAATTTTCAGAGGGTAAAAGATAAGTCTTAGGTATGAAATTTAGCATAGCAAGTAAAAAGGTCAATGGTAGTGGTTAATCTATTTATTATTTCAACTTAGTTTTTAAAAATAAGATCATTAGCATGTCTGTTTTTTAGCCTTAAAATATCAGCTTTTTGTCATCAATTTCAAAAACCAAACTCAGGATACAAGCTAAGTTGTCAATCTGTTTTCCGCACAACCTGTTTCAATAAGCTCTTGTTTTCAAACTTTGTTCAAAAGCATTTCTTATAAGCTAGTAGGAACCTTAGTTATAAGTCCTTTAAGTTGTTTTTATCTTAAGTGTCTTTTAGCTAGCTTAAAATTAAGCTCAAAGTGTCCTTAGGGTCTGTTTGGTTAGCAGAATTAGTTTAAGAGCTTATTTTGATTTCCAGCTTATGGTTTGTCATTTTGGAGCTATATCCGTCCATGGTTAGCTTATTAGGTGAGGTCTTAAGTATCTATAGTTCATTTGACTTTGTTGGTAGCTTATTTCATTTTGTAGCTTGTAGTATTTTTACAAAAAGTTCAAAAGTAAAAAATAGTAATTAAGTCATTTTCTATCTTTTAAAGCCAACTTCTGCTTATTAGTGAAATTTCAATAATAGTTTGCTTTTATTAAAATTGTTTCTTTTCAGTTTTTCTACAACTTTGTTTTTATACTTTTTCAAAATAAAATAAAAAAACAAAAAGGCAAGAGGCAAGATTCGAACCTGTGTCCTCTTGCCTCACACACACACGTCCCACTCCACACACATAGTAACCATCATGCTACATTAGCTCATCCGTTAGGATATTTCCTCATTTAATTTTTATACACATTTAAGCTCTTTTAGTTAATAAGCCAGTTTTTACTATGTCACAGCTTATTCTATAAGCTTGTTTCCCGACTTATTTTCCATGAATCCTTTAGTTCCTAAGCTACTTTCAATAATCTTTTCAGAATTTATAATTAGTTTATGTATTTTTAAACAATTATTTTTAATAAAAAACTTTAAAAATTCAGAAAAAATAGAAAAATAATCAAAAAAAAATAAATTTAAACTCTTTTTTAGAAAGATGTTCTTTTATCATAAAGTTCTAGAAAATTAGTTTTGCTTCCGTAGGGTTAAAATTACAAAATTTCAATTTTTAAAGAACGAGATTCGTTTCCGTTCACGTTATTCGTATTTTTAAGCTCAATTCAACTCCGTTTTTGTTCTATTTTTCTTTAATCTTACTTTTTATCAAATAGGGTTAAGTTAAAAGTGAAAAATTCATTTAGTTTAATTTTTGAAAATTTAGGGTTTTTAGATCCCGTTTAGGATTCCCGATTTGCGTTTTAGTTAGAATTTACTTCCGTATTGATATCATTGTAAGTTATGGTTTAATTGTTCCTTTATTTAGACTCACTTTTAGGATGTTTAGAAATAAAAATTATCTTTAAAACCAATTCAGATCAATGTCCAAATATCAAACTGGTCTAAAATTCATAAATCTTCAAAGGAATACGACCCGGTAAACAATTACCGGTAATAGTTAATTACGTATTATTATATATATTTGTGAGAATTTTCCTTACTACTTTTGTCCTCAAGGGTATTTTGGTAATTTTCTATACTTATATTATTATACATGTATAAAACTTTACGCATCAGTGACAAAGAGAACTATGTCCTTTTTACTGACACTGAATGTCTTGTCTTATCTTTTAATTTTAAGTTGCTTGATGAAAGTCAGATACTTCTTAAAATTCCTAGAAAGGACAACATGTACAGTTTTGATATTAGAGCATTTATTACAAAGAGAGTTTTTAACTTGTCTTGTTGCAAAGTGTACATCATATAAATCAATGTTCTGGCATAGAGGCTGTGGTCATATAATTTTAAGAACATAAAAAAGCGTTTTTCGGGATAATCGTTTTAAGAGTTTTGCCTACAAAACATTTTGAAAATGACCAAACTGTGATGCTGTATTAGAAAGGAATCAAAACCGAGCTTCTTGTAAGTCAAAAGTCAAAACCAATTACTAAGACCTTTATTTTTATAGCTTCATAAAGGTATTTGTTGGTTCCAACATCTGGTGAGTAGTTTAATGCATAAGAAGTATTGGACATAGAGTAGTCACTGATGATATATAGTCAGGTTAAAGCTTGGGTTCTACTTTTAATACTAAGGATGAAACCAAGTGAGATTCTCAAAACTTTATCAAGAAATAGAAAACCTAGTGGATAAGGAAAGTTGACAATAAGTCAAGTGGATAATGGAATAAGAGTTTAATAATAAACTCATATAAATTTTGCAGAGAGAAATGTTATTAGGAAGCATATAGTGTACTAGGACTACCCTTAGCAGATGGAGTAGATTAAAAATGAGGAATAGGACACTAATTGAGGCTGCTATAACCATGTTAACTGACTCTAAGTTACCTACCACATTTTGGGCTGAAGTAGTTAGTTCTGCTTGCTATGTACATAATAGGGTCTTAGTAGTCAAGCCTCATAACAAGACATCTTATGAACTCTTTAGAGGTTTTAAACCAGCCTTAAGCTTTATGAGACCATTTGGATGTCATGTTACAATTCTTAATACTTTAGACAATTTAGGCAAGTTCTTGATGGCCAAGAGTGATGAAGGTTTTCTTTGTTGGATATTCTTCGATAATAAAACTTTTAGGGTATACAACACAAGAACCAGGAGGGTAGAAGAAAACTTGCATATTAGGTTTTTAGAGAATAAGCCTATGATAGAAGGGAATGGTCCAAGGTGGATGTTTGATATTGATTCTCTAACCTAATCTATGAATTATGTACCAGTAGCTGCAGGTACAATCACTAATGAATCTGCAGGTACACAAGGAGAAATTAATGCAGGTGATAAGTGTAAAATGCACATATCCATTTATACCTAAAATAACCCAATTAAACCCAAAACAGACCAAAAATGGCAAAAATATGCTTGTATTTGTGTTTTGTTTGTGCAGGTATGGATAAGTCAAAAATCATAAGAAAATAGTCAAAAACGAGCAAGCACCGGACAACGAGATCAAATAGAAAAAAGCCAAAGCCACCAAAAGCCCAAAACTTAGATATTTCCTTTTTAGGGCCAATCTTGCAAATTTCCAAAAGTTATTTATAGCCCCACTTGAAAAGAGAGAAAAAGAAAGACCAAGGACCAAATGTGGCAAACCACAAAAGTTCAATAGTTTTAACTGTCCAAAAATAGGCGGGAAACCTATTTACTATTCACCCATCTTCTCCATTTCACCAGCATAGGTAAAAGAGAGGGCAAATAGAAATTGAGGGTCAAGGACGTCTATTTAAGTGGTCTATATCAAGATGTCTGGATAAAATCATTCAAATTCAAGCTCCTAATGGGCTTAAGACGCATAGAAAGGATCATGTACAAGAGAAGAAAGCAAAAAATTAAAGTGGGTTTTTTGTTCATAAAACACTCAACAAGAAATCTCACAAACGTTACATCAATGAAATGACACGCTGGCAATCTTCAGGTGTCCACAGTTTGATCAAACGGCCACAATTGATGCTCAAATGATTAAAGAAATGATTGGTTGAGATTAAAAGATTAGAGAGCAAGACAAGAGGGTCTGGAAGCTTCAGCTTGGCACTATAAATAGGCCTCACTTCTCACACACACACGATTGAGAGTTTTTTTTTAATAAAAATTTAGTCTAGCTTAATTTCGTAATTTTTCCTAAATGTTTTTGTAATCTCCTTTTCTAGTAATGTAATTCAGTTTTCAATTAATGAAACTCAGTTTTTATTATTCATAAGCTCTTCTTATTTTCAACCTTAAATCTCTCTTAATCAGCCAATTTGTCTCAATAAGCTAATAAGCTCATTTAAAGCTCTTTCAGTCTATAAGCTGAAATAGAGCTTATTGAAGTCAGAATTAATCTTACCTAAACCTTAAATCAGTTTAATCTATCATGGATCTTATTGGATTAGAGCTTTTGGAAGGGGATCTTAACTTGGAAGAGATCCCAAGGACTTTTACCCTAGCTTATTAATAAGCTAGGGAGCTTGTAGCTGCCTTAACTGGTTCCTTTTGTTTAGCTAAAGGATCAAGTAAGTTTCTCTTTTTATTCTTCTTCAATTCCAATTTAAATTGCTTAGTTATAGTTTATATGCTTAATATTGCTTATTTGCTTATTCTCTTGCTTATTAGTGTTTAAATATCTCTTCTAGTGCTTATTAGTTGTTTGTCCTCATCTGTTTTTGCTTAAATAGTTATAGATCATTAGTTACTAATTTCTGTCATAAAAACTCACAAAATCCAAAAAAATATTAGCTTAATTAGTTAAGATCTTAGAATTTTACTTATTCAGTTGTTTAATCATGATTGCTAAGTTTGTTTTAAGCTAGTTTTTATCTGGTATTTAGAATTTGTTCATTAGATTCCTCTTAAAAAGTTTTTCTTAAATCTGTCATAGTCTAAAAGGGGTGTTTGGTTTAGTGCACTCTTGAATTGCACTAGCAGTACTAACATAAGTTAGTACTGCTGAACCTTTACACTACCAGTACTAACCATAAGTTAGTACTGTTAGCTTAGATTTTAGCTTGCCAAAATCAGTAGGATTAAGTTTAGTTATAGCTTATTATGAATTTAATTTTAGTTTTCATTTTCTAGCTTATTTCATTGCTTATTCTGTTATCAAAAGTCAAATTGCATCAGCAGTGCTTTCACTTGAAAGAACTGCTGAACTTTTACACTAGCAGTACTAACATAAGTTAGTACTGCTGAACCTTTACACTACCAGTACTAACCTCAGTTAGTACTGTTAGCTTAGATTTTAGCTTGCCAAAATCAGTAGGATTAAGTTTAGTTATAGCTTATTATGAATTTAATTTTAGTTTTCATTTCCTAGCTTATTTCATAGCTTAATTCTGTTCTTAAAAGTCAATTACATCAGCAGTACCTTCAAGTGAAAGTACTGCTGAACTTTTACACTAGCAGTACTAACCTCAGTTAGTACTGTTGTGTTCTTAGCTTAATTTGGAAAGATAATTTTAAGGTTTAGCTTACCAAATTCAGTAGGAGTTAAGTTTTAATATAGCTTAATATAGTTTA
>BQNB010132299.1:0-13526 GCA_026074375.1 Tanacetum coccineum | reverse complement strand
AGAATCCTTGCTTAAGTACATGTTACGAGAATTTGTAGCAGAATATTTTGAAACATAATTAGAGGTGTCTACGATTTGATCAAAACTGATTAAGCAAGATTTGCAAGTTATCTAATGAAGTAACATTTTCGACTAAAGTAGATGATATATGCATATGTGTGGTATAATAGGTTAAAAAAATCCTTGAAGATTATTGATTAAAGCTATTGTTTAAACTACCTTCTTTTTGCTTATAATGTTGTTTAGTTCTCTAAGTATAACACCTATACGTGATCCGGTACCAAAAGCGAACGTAAACATTCCAATTATCTCCAGATAAACCCAATCTTTTACATGTTATAGTTGGGGATTGATGTTTGTAAAATTTCTCAGTTGGGTGTTTTCGAGCTTCTGCAAATGTGAAGTGACAGAAGAGAAATGACTTCATGGTTTCAGTTCTTTGTATCATGATGAATATGAAAGACTGGTGTACGGTCAAGTAATTTAGGTTATTTATGTGGCTTAGATTGACATGCCATCGTATAAAGTTTTTTTTGCATGATTTGCATCTAATACACTTATCATTCTCTTGACCACCACTGTTCAGTTAACATGTTAAGAGATAAGCAACTTCAAGTATATGCTTATCCACTTACATAAACGCAAGCTTACTATTTACATTTATAATATATGCTTGCAGCCTTTTGTTGAGACGAGGGTGTTTCACTTTTGGTAACGGAGAATATGTCAAGTCAGGGTTGTCTAGATGGATCATTGAAGTGCTTTACGGGTTTATGCAGCATCAGTCGAAGAAAGGGAAGGGAGGCAGAAAGCACCACCAGGAGTTGATACCAGAATCCATTGGGAGAATAAAAATGAAGGGTGCGTTGGTTGCCAGTAGGAACACAACTTGGCCAATAGATGAAGAAGAGAAAAAGAATAACTTGCTTGGTGAAGAATTTTCACCGAATTAGTGAACAGCTCACTGATTCTCATTACCGGTTAGTATTTTCTACTATCTTTATACCAACACCTTAACAAGCGTATATTTAATGATTGATCATCTTTGCAAATATAATACATAAAGAATAATCATATATATGTCTTTCATGCACGAAAATGGGAGTAAGGAGTTGACGATGTTGATAGTGGTGTTGTGCTGTTTCATGTAAAGTCCTCCTCAAAGTAATTTTCGATCTTGCTCAAGTGTTCTACCTACAGTGACATTCTAGGTGACAACAAAAGTTAATTTTGATAATGGCGACATTGGGCGGGTCACGCAAATGGGTCAAAACATATTCTGGGTGGGTCATGGCAATGTTTCAAAACTGAAACTTGAATAGAAGTCGCATTCAGTCGGGTCAGGTTACCTCAAAAGACATTACGTCCGGAATTAAGAATACAAAGCTAGCATGCAAAATTTATAACAAAGTTAATCATTTCAGTAATAAAATCGTATATTTTTTGAAATAATTCAGGCGGTTTAACTAGACGACAAATGACAGACATAGAGTTAGTATGGTAAATTGACTATGTAGGAGCGCTTTCTTTTGAGCTCAGTGTTTCTGTACACGTTAGTTTTTTCAGGCCCGATATACACACGAAAAATGGTTAGGATTTCAGCTGTCTAAATCCAAAGATACACCATGGGTCAGTTTACTTTGTTGAAAAAAAATAGGTATGCATGAGAAGGATTGAGGGTCAGGTGAATTTGGGCCACACAAGAAATATTTCTTTTGAACGATGAATTACTTTAGGAGCAATCAGGATCATAGACTTATTGCTGAAGTAACGGGTAAAATTAGTCTCCAAAAAGAGATGGTTTATGCACGTTTGGCTGGTATCTAGGAAACTGCAGCCGGAAGTAATGCTCATGGATTGGTGATTTCACGAATTTGTGCATAATTGTAGGGAACCACCTATGATTTTGTCTTCTTAGCAAGTGTTGTTAAACTTTATCTTATTTTCTGTGTATGAAAGACAGAGAGTATAAATCCAAGTAGCTACTTACTGCCCATCTACATTTCTCTTTAAAAGCAAGGAATTCATTAACACTTATTTTCTCAGTTCATAGGAGCGTTTCAATTTTAGAACGTGATGTACATGTTATCGAAACGAGAGGCAGTAGCAAATGTCTTATACCATTTGACTTTGGTGGAAAACTTAACCAATCAACCAGGGGACCTATTTACATCAAACCACTAATCCATGTTCATTACCAAAATACAAAACCCATATTCATTATCAAAATACAAAACTAGAAAAAGGGCATGGAATTTAAGTTTATTTTTGTGATTCGGGAATGCTATGTCTTTTTTATCCCTTTTTTATACAATTATGTTGAAGTGCAATTAAGTAATTAGTAAGGTTGTGTTTTGTAGAAAAGGAGTATGCCGTGTTAAACATTCTTATAGCTCATGACGGGCTGAATTTGTTGGCCAAATGTTGTTTGACGTTTTCGCTTTCGATGTTAGTGGCGGATACGATGGAGTGGGAGGAGGCTGTGGTAGAAGGTCAAAGTGAAGGTGAAGGTACTTGAAATTTAGGATCTGTGGTGTAGCCATAAAAGAGGTACTTTTTTGGGTAAAAGTCGAAAAATACCCACGAACTTTCTGAAAAGTTACTGACTTGGACCAAACGAACTAAATTTCGTCCTTACTAGACCAACGAACTTGTTTGTTGTGTGTCAATATCACCAATATGACCGGCTGTATATCCACGTCATATGTTTTTTTAATTTTTTTTTGCAAAATTTGTTAATTCTATTTCCAGCGTGGCAGTTTGTACAAACTAAATACCCGAATCTTTAATATCCGGCCCGTTTGTACCCGAATATTTAATATCCAACCGTTATAACCCAACCTTTATCACTTTCCTTTACCAGATCCTCAAATCCAAAACCGCCGTCTCAAATCAACTCAAATTAACTTTTACTCTTTTTTTGTTATAGAAAAAACCTCCATTAACACTTCTTCGTTAAACACAGTCTCAAATCAACTCCTTAATCTTCTATCACTTTTCATTCTCATCTTGATAAACCCAAAATCCCAAAACTCAAATCCATTGATTAAATACCTTTTAATCTCAAATCAGCTCCGTCTTCGAATTCCTTCGCACCTTTTTTACACCCATAAAGGATGGGTATGTAATCGTTCGTGTGAGACCCACAAAGGATGTGACGACAACGGTTGTTTGATGGTGATTGTATCCATATGACGGTGGCGGCAAAAGTTCAAAACCTCTTCTATTCCTTATGGTTTATGTCGAACATCCAAGTTGAAAATGATTTTATACTTTCATTCGCAGATTGGAGATTTTGCTTTTTGACTAAGATTAAGGGATTTGAGGTTGTTGAGGGATAAGGATTTAAAGTGGTGAGATTTGGCTTTCTTGGTCTTTTATAGAGTTGATATGAATATAGGAATCAGATGATTGAGAGTGAGAATTTGGTTTGACTTATGAGGTATAATGTTTTTAAGAAACCTGAGAAATGATGAAAGTGTTAGTTTTATCAGTAGCACAAACTGTTGTTATTGACTTTTTGGGGGTTGACTTGTGATTATTTAATAAAAGAAAAAAAAAAACTTGTGCCAGCATGGACGAAAACCACCACGTGTCGGTAAAAATTTATCATATGGGTGATGTCGGAACAATATTTGAAAGTTCGTTGGTCTAGTAAGGACGAAATTTAGTTCGTTGGTCATGTCGGGACATTTTAGAAAGTTCGTGGGACTTCTACCCTACTTTTTTTTTTTGTAAATGTTATTTATATTTATTCAAATTTTTTTTGTGAGAAATTTGTAAAAAAAATTCATGGAAATTAAGTTACTGATGAAAAGGTACCAACTTTAGTTAGTTGGTTGCAAAATATCGAAACTATAATAATTTGTTTACTTACTGAGCAATGCTAGATCCACTCCCAACTCACATAAAAACTCCCACATGCACATGTGGCATGTAATTTGGACCAATCACATTCTATTAAATTTTCTCTTTCTTTTTCCCACTACCTATATTTGTTTGACACATATGGGTGTGATTTGTTAGTGTGTAAATTGGGTGTGATTTTTGCATTTCTGTACTAATAGCAGATTACGCAAATATATAAATATTCTGCTTTGGATGGTCACCAAGTCGTTGGAAATTTGAAATGATTTAAAGCATGCTTGGTATTGCATATTTTTGGGAAATGTTTTTTTAGTAAGCACATCAGAATAATCACTTTCCCATGTGCTTATTTCCTCATAAAATAAGCAAATAAGTTAATAAGAACTTAGTAATTCAAGCACTTCAGAGTGGTTATTTCTTTCACGAAACGAAATTACAAGCATTGTATTTAGCAATCTCGTACACCATATACACCGTCTTTATCAAATACTAATACAATTAACTCTATAGATGAGGTTCGAATATATGAAATTAGGACCTACCATATAGCCCGACTCTTTCTTTTACTCGCTTGTCACTTATATATATATGTTTGTGTATATTATATATATTATATATATAATATATATTTTTTTATATATATATATACTATATATATATATATATATATATATATATATTTTATTATATAATATATATATATTTAGGGATTATATTATATATATATATATATATATATTATAGTTATATATTTAATATTATATGTATTTATATATTATATTTATTTATATATATATATATAGGGGACTTTCTTTTCAGAACCATTTCTTACGTGCTGAGAAATGGAGAAACTGACAGGAACCACAAAAAACATAATGCGTGCCTTTTTTAAAAATAAAAAAAATACATGAAAAAATCATAAGAATCCACATATGTTCTTCAGTTATCATCATGAACTCTTCCTCTTTTTTCACATAAAAATTTTCACACAGGCGAAATATTGTTGTTTTTTTGCTCGCCTTATAAGGAACATACATGCCACCTTTCAAAGAAATAAAATTATTTTCAATTTCTTATAAAATTTTTATTACAAACTTATGTTTTTTAAACATATATGGTTGGTTTTTTAGAACATATGTGCAAAATTACAAATTATTGAATGGCGATGCATCCATGTTTTTGGTGTTGGTTCTGTCAGTTCTCGCTATTAAGATATGGTTTGAAAAGAAAGTCTCTACTAGTTTATTTAAGATATATATATATGTATATATATATATATATATATATATATATATATATATATATATATAGGGGACCGTTCTTTGCAGAACCACTTTTTTGTACAGAACCTACAGAACCAACTTTAGACCAATAAGAATTTAGTATTATTAAATCCTTTTATTTAATTCAAAAGGGTAAAATAGTAAAACACATTTTTACTTTCTTTTTTAATTAAAAAAAATGTTTTTCTAAGCCTTAAATTTTCAGAATTAATTTTTTTATTTTTTTCAGAATTAATTTTTTTTATTTTTTTAGCAAATATATTTCAAAAAAATGAGGTGCATATATGTTTTTTTTTAAATTTATAAATTCATATATGTTTCTTGCGTACAGGTTTAAAAAAAAATTAGTGCATATGTGTTTTTTTTCTTTTATACAATTGTTTTGCCATGAAACTTGTTTTTTTGCTTAAAATGAAATTGCACATATGTTTCTAGTGTACATTATTTCAAAAATTTATTAAAAACATAAATATATACATTTAATCTCTAAATTTATAAGAAAGCAAAAACACAGATACAATACACAAAATTTGATATCAAATAAAATACAATTCAAATAAAAACGTATATTGTTAACTATAGATGGGTGAGAGATTTAAAAACAACTGCGCACTCTTCGAATAACACGCGTGCACGCTTCAAGAACATGTATGTACGGCTTGAAGAACATTTGTGCACGACATCTAAAAGCACAAATGTATCTATTAATCTACTTGATCATATACCGTCATTTCTATAACTGAGTCATCCCTGAACCAAATACATAAAAAATAATCAAATTACATTAAAAAACAAGTTACACTCATTATAACGTATGTGCACTCTTCCGAAAAGTATTATGCATGCTCTGCGAACATATGCACGATTCTAAAATCACAAGTGCATTTTGATTGATCATCTTATCACACGCCGTATTTCCTATCTGGAACATATTTACAAAATCCTTGCAGTAATTATATATTTTTTTATCTATGGACGTTTGCATAATGATGATTCGAAACAGTACAAGTCGAAATGGTAAAGATGACTTATGAGCCAAACGGATAGAACAAATGCTAGTGTTAAAAAAAAACGAGATTCAAATGAATTTAGACATAACGAAATATATCTAATTGGCTTAATCTTGGTCTACAGTGCTGCTTACTTGCTGATCAGATGAAGATGTGATAGATATGCAGCCATAAGAGGAAACACCAATAAGCAACTGGTCACAATGAAGATAGAGTGTAATGGTCTCTCATGCATCCCTGCAATCATCCTCGCAAAAAATTTTCCCCCGTCATAATCCTTCGTTAGCTGAGAAAAAAAAGTTACACACTGAAGATCGTATTCATGTGGGTATACACAGAACATCAGTTATTGAGAAAGCCATTTTGGGGATAATATCTCAACAGTGACAAGTGGTTGTGTTGAGCACATCTTTTAAGAAATTTATCATTTCAAGTTGAAAACCAGAAACTTATTAGATACTGTATACATTAGTAGATAAGAACATTGCAATGAAATATCAAGATCATGAGCAAACCAATACACTGATAGCAAAACAAAATATTAAGAAGTGTCCAAAAAGACGTATATGCAAAAAGGCCACAGAACAAAGAAAACCCCCAAAGAAGGCCACCCAAAGTGGGGTCATTAACACCAAAATAGTCAAAAACATACAAAATACCCCTACCAAAGACTAAGGTCAAACGTAAGATTATAACATTGGTGGTCGTAAAGGCTAAAAAAACTTCCATAGATATAGCAGGCTCGAGAGTTCAAAATCTCCGTGTTTTGAAGTCTCGGTGGCACCAAACAGGGGAAATAAGAGCATTTCCATTTCACAGCCCTTATTTCCTTGTACCAAACGCACCCTAATATTGCATCTAACAATATGAAGCTAAAAGGAGCACAAAATATTAAAGAGGTTCCATATAGAGCATTACGTACTTTATGATTCTAGACCATTTCTTGCCATACACATTGAAGACACGAGCTCTCCCATCCTCGCATCCAACAACAGCCTGTGGATCTACATAACTGCAATGAAATGAAAATTTACGCTCACTTAATAATATATGCGTTCATCCCAGCATAAGCAATTTAGATTAACAGCATGCAATTTTGATAAGAATTGCAAAAAAATAAAAGCTAACATGTAACTTACCACATGCAAGTACCCCTAGGGAATTGACATACATGCACGCTTAATTTTTCTCATCAAATTCTTTAAAACATAGGAACGTCATTCAAAAAACATATGTGCACGACTTCAAAAAACCTATGTGCACGCTGCACATATTTTGAGCACTTGATCTTGCTTTAACTACATATTGAAAAAAGCATACACGATTATTATAATTACAAAATCATAACACATTTTTAACATGCTACTCCTAGATTATTTATGCCAATTATTCCATTCATGTTTTCCTATAGACTAAAGCATTTCATCCCAAAGAAGGGTATGAAGCATTGTAATTACCTTAATATTGCAAAGACGTATTGACTAACACACTAGTTATAATCAATTGAATTAGAACCAACTGGAAATATGTAACTATTAAACATGCTCACTCGGTGCTTTACAGATGAGTTACATTTCTAAGAAAAACATACCTGCGGTATCAACAATCCATCCATGGCAATATGTGGGTATGTCCAACTGATCAAATGTGCCACACTCTCTAGTGATATCCATGTCATCAATTCTGCAACAGGTTCATATGCAAATGATTGCGCATTGAGAGGAGAAAGAATAGGAAAATATAAGAAAGCAAGTTTTACACTCGTAAATTTTAAGTTCACATTAATGCGGTTGTAAGTCGAGGGAGTAAATCAATGGCATCCCAATGTTCTGCTGTTGATTTTCTACATAGCCTGCATCTTTATCTTATTCTGTACCCTAATAGGAAAAACAGTCAAAAATACAACCCAACGTTCACCCACTAAACTGTGTCATTGAAATTGTTAAAACGATACAATAGCAAAGAGGTTTAACTTCTATGTTAATTACTATTTTCTACTTCATACTAAGCACAAAAATGTAACTAAATGACAAAAGTATACATTACATGCTGTTTGCATCAATCCCGCTAGGCTACAAGTGATGATAGAAATTTTATCATGTGACACTTCGTACCCATCGAGATCATCTTCAACTAGTTTCTCAGCAAGAGAACATTACCTAGCTCACATTAACATTACGGTTTGAATCAGAACCAACAAAAGATCACAAACCGATATAAAAACAATTGTTGTCTTCACATCAAACGTAAAACCTAATGACAGGCTTAACAAATACATGTAATGATACCACATAAAGTACCATTCTATCACGTAGTGATGGATAATATATTGATATTATTTTGGTAGTGGATCCTTATTTACAGGTTTAACTTTCATGTTGCTTATTAAACTAAGTGAGGCTGTTACGCTGCCATTATCTACCAGTCATTTTTCGTTGGGTTTTTTAAATTTCGAAAAGCATTTTTTTTGATCAAGAAAGCATCCGGGATCCCAATAATAAAAAATTAGCAAACATCCGGTAACCACATTTACCTAATTATTACAAATACCTAATAACAAAAACTATTTTTTTTATAAAAATCCTATCTTTTTCACAAATTGGTATTATTAACACATCAAAACCAGGAAAGAAAATTGAAAAATTACCATTTCACATTTAAAATCCAAAAAACAAACCAAAAATACAAAAAACCAATTTCGATCTAAAAATATTGGTTAAACAACCAATTATATACTAAAAATATTGAGAGACGAAAATTGATTTTGATCTACGCACAAAAAAGAGTTTCGAACTAAACCTGTAATTGACCTTGTAGATACCGAATTAAGCACACGTTGACACCAAGAAAAAGGAATTAAACGTGTTGCAAGGGCTGATTTTTATCATGGTGGTTTTTGTGCCTAGATAAAGATGGTGGATCTGATGGAATGTGAGAGAGAAGGTGGCTAGGTTATGAAAATAGGAGAGCAGAATGAATATTGAAATTTTTATTTTTGTGATAATATCCTTCAAAATAGGACGGTTTTTAAATTTCTTAAAAGTAAAATGCCCATAATGCCTTTAATTTATATTCTTTTTTTAAAATAAGTAATAAATATTTACAAAAATGCCATCTGATTGGATATGATGTACTCATGTTTATTAGGAGTAAAAAGGACTGGTTATGTACAAAAATATTTCTCACACACACACACACACACACACACACACACACACACACACACACACACACACACACATATATATATATATATATATATATATATATATGGGACCGTTCTTTGCAGAACTATTTTTTTGTACAGAACCTACAAAACCAACTTTGGACCAATAAAAAATTAGTATTATTAAATCCTTTTATTTAATTCAAAAGGGTAAAATAGTAAAACACATTTTCACTTTCTTTTTTAATTTAAAAAAAACGTTTTTAAGCCTTAAATTTTCAGAATTAATTTTTTTAGTTTTTTTTTCAGAATTTATTTTTTTAGTTTTTTTTCCGCAAATATATTTCAAAAAAATGAGGTGCATATATGTTTTTTAAATATTATAAATTCATATATGTTTCTTGCGTACAAGTTTAAAAAAAATAAAGTGCACATATGTTTTTAGTGTACATTATTTCAAAAAATTATTAAAAAACATAAAAATATACAGTTAATCTCTAAATTTATAAGAAAGCAAAAACACAAATACAATACACAAAATTTGATATTAAATAAAATACAATTCAAATACAAACGTATATTGTTAACTATAGATGGGTGAGAGATTTAAAAACATGTGCGCAGTCTTCGAATAACACGCGTGCACGCTTCAAGAACATATATGGACGACTTCAAGAACATTTGTGCACGACATCTAAAAGCACAAATGTATCTATTAATCTACTTGATCATATACCGTCATTTCTATAACTGAGTCATCCCTGAACCAAATACATAAAAAATAATCACATGTGTATCGTCATTAGCACCCCTAATCGCCTTGCATGTACATTTGTATTCGAGTTCATTCATATAAAAACGTATATCGTCATCTTTATTTTACAACACAAGCTTTTGATGTTGAGTTGTGCACTACAAATATTGTCTTTCCAAATCCACTTGGATGCACTCGTTCATTCTTCACTTTCATCATCTTTTATAAGTTGATATAGTATATCCAAATCAACCTGATTCAAAAGAAAAATATAAACATTATAAACATTAGTCTTATTTAAATCACACCTCACACAATCTTGCAAAATAAACAAAATCTCAATATGAACATCAAAAACATACATGCACATATAACTAAAACATATATGTGCCTATAAAACATGTATGCACTGTAATATTAAAATCTAAAATGGCCGCTCTTAGTCACAAACCTGGTTCCAAACTCACCAACTAAAACCATATAACGAAATATAAATATTAAAAATGCATACGCATGCATGATTCATCAGCAAGGGTAAACTAAAAACATATACGCACCGATAAAACAGGTATGCACCGTAAATTTTAAATTCAAATGGCTGGTTCCAAACTCACAAACTAAAAATATATAGCAATCTGTAAATATTAAAAGCACATACGCATGCATGATTCATCAAAAAGGGTAAACTACAATTAACTTAAAACATATATGTGACTAGTATTTAACTTATAACAAGTAAAATGTCAAATTACCATGGCTTGAAAAATGAGTCATTCTAACATATTTAACGGTTAAGTTTACATGACTAGAATTGTACCTTATAATCTGTAAAATACCAGTCACCGATGAGAAGATCAAACTTAGCTTCGAGTTTAGGGAACGGAACACTGATGACGACACGATTGTTAACCCGAATAGGGTCGAACCCTCCAGCCAACTTTTGGTAGTTAATAGATGGGAAATAAGTAAAAGTACCAATCTGATCTTTCACTACAAAGGCATAAGTCCAATTAGTATCTGGTTGAATAACACAGTTAGTCCTCGTAACATCATCTTGCCACGAGATTAAGAAGCCAACCTAATTTATAAAAACGATCGATTAAAAAACAATTCATATGAAAAAGTTTATGTTCTTTTTAGATATCCGAGCCAACTCAAATTAAGAAAACTTACCCGCGTGGCAACCTGAAACGCGTCGAGAAATCACGGATCTGAAAGTCAGAAGTGAAGATGATGCAATCCAAAAAAGTGGAGAACGATGGTAGTCGGTGCGTGAATGGGCCAGATCGAATCCAAGCCTGTTTTTTAGGCCAAAAGGAGAACCCAAATGACAACTTGCTTGTATTGTGAATCATTCACGCAAGAAAGCACATGAATCAATTGAAAGTTTTGATGGGATAAAAAAAGGCGACACACACAAAAGTGGGAGATATTTCAGATGTACACCGATGTAAATGAAGATTAAAAAATGGCTTTCTTTTATTTTTTAAAAGATTGAGATGTTTTTTTTTCAAGATCTAAGATGTGGAGAGGTTTTTTGTGATAAAGTAAAAAAAGTTTGTGATGAAGACGGCTAAAGAGAGAGGTTGACCTAATTTTAAGGTTACTAGCATTTATTTAGGGGTGGGTACAAAATACCTCAAATACCCTTGATTTATTTATTTTTTCTTAAAATAAATGGTGAATATTTACAAAAATAACATTTTGCATTAATATGATGTACATCATGCATTATTAAGAGTAAATAGGCTGGTTCTGTAGGTTCTGTACAAAAACATAGTTCTGCAATAAGAAATGCCAATTATATATACTATATTATAAATATATATTATTTATATATTTAATTATAGGCTCCGGTTCAATTGAGAAGGTTTTTATTTTGAGAAGATTGAGAAATCTTCGTTTGAGCAAATTGATTCATATTTTTTGACTTGGTTCATAAGTAAAATCATTTATTAAGTGAATCGGAATCTATTAATCACAAACCTTTGATTCACAAATCAATGCTAAATCGTGGTTGATTATGATTCCTTAAATTTGTATAGATGATTCAGATATTGTACTTATATCGCAAAATCGAGAGATTTTTAACATTGATTCGATTTTTTTACACATTTTGGGATTTTAATCACATTTAAATGACTTTTACGTGGAAAAACTTGAATCTAAAGTTAAAAATCATCATTTTCGAAAACCTTCTCATCTTCTTAAAATAAAAAACTCTTCTCTCGATTTCGGATTATATTATATATTTTATTAATATACTATATATAGCGTAATATAGTGTAACTTTATTTTCCGGACCAATATTAATGCGAGAACTGACAGAACCAATATAAACCATTAGATTATTTTATCAATGGACGAGATTGTGCCATTAATGTAATTAATGAAATTAAGAAAAGTTTAAGTAAACTTTTATATCAGTTAGGGGCACGATTGGAATTTTAAAATTACTTTTTCTAAAAACTGACCCATAATTTTAGGACACTTAATTCCCTGTATCACTCCTTTCTCTCTGCTTATTCATACGCACACCTAGTTCAACTTTCTCTGCCGCCACTGCAAATCTATAACCTATAACAAAAATATCATTGTGCATTAAGAAACTTCCTACCGTCGACGAACATGAAAACGTCCTACCACACGACGAACTGCAAAGCTCTTATGATCACCTGGATCCGATATCCACAAAGTGAGTAAGTGGTTTAATTCGATTTTTGTTTCTATGTGTAGATCGAAATTTGTGTCCTTGAATTTAAAAATGAGCAATCGCTTGTGCATTGATTTACAAATATTATTTTCATGCTTTATGGATATTGTATAAACAAAACCAAAAACATATTATGGACCTTTAAAGTTTTGTTTGTTGGGCAATGACATGGATGAATATTTTAAAGGTCTTCTCATACATTTTTCTCATCCTAATCAAATTTGAAATGGTGTTGTTTTAATTATCTTTCAGATAATAAAACTCTAGATTCAAACGCAGCCAGAAAGATATTCAATTAGTTTAGTTACTGGTCGGTTTCAGTTTCATTAGTTTTTATGCTTGACTCTAATTCTGGTTTGGTCATGTGTGATTAATTTTGCGGTTTGCTTTCTGGTTTTGTATTAAGAATAACTAGCTTTATTAATTTTTTTAATAGCATTGAACAACAAAAGAGAGCAAAGGTTATTGACTTGATGATTATAAAATTTGTTCGTTGTCTCTTATTTGATTATCTGATAAGATTGTGCCAGGTGTGTCATGATCATATTTTAAACTTTTATGTCTAGTGCATGTATGTTGTTTTTTTATTTTTTTTTGAGAAATATTTGTATGTTGAGTTGTCATAATATGTTGTTAAGTCTTTATTACTTTGCTTTATTTTACAATATACTATAACACAAACATTTGACCACTGTTCATCAACAGTGGCCAAATGTTTGACTTGGGCCTTGGG
>BQNB010132298.1:0-18649 GCA_026074375.1 Tanacetum coccineum | reverse complement strand
TTTAGTAAATTATTACTAAATATAGAAATTTATATAAATATATAAATTTCGCCATGACATTTCCGTTTATATATCGTTTTCCATATTTATAGAATCTAACGTTTTCCCCTAATCAATATATGTTACAATTTTTCGCTTTTTAATATTTCAAATGCAGCGTGTTCTAGATATAATATATATTACATTTATTTAACCATTTTAAACCACCAATTTATATATCCGGTTTTCAAGATATTTATAAAACCTTATTATTTTTATTCGTTGTTTCGCTAAACCAAACACACCCTTTTGATATAACCAAACGAACCCTTGTTGTTTTATATTCAAACCAAACACACCCTTCGGGTTTCGACAACCAACCCGGCTGTCCCCGGCTGTCAACCCGAACAAACCCACCCCGTGGGTGATTCTTCACAGCCAAACGCACCCTATGCCGTGTAGACACCCAACCCGACACGAACACAAACGCAGCCCTTGCTGCGGCATAACAACCATACGAGCACCCTTTGATATTTATAACCCGTACAAACACTCTCTTGCGGCTGTCTTAACCTAACAGCCAAACGCCCCTTAAAATAAAAATAAAAATAACACAAAATGAAACCATCCAACTTGAAGTATAATGAGTGGGGAGATGGTGGCGTGGTGTTGCTGTTGGTGGCAGCATGGCGGCTGCGAAGGTGGGGCAGCGGCTGCTGTCACAGTAGATGGTGGGGATGGTGATGATAGGGATGGGGTGGCAGTGACGTGTGGTGGGGTGAAGGCTGCGGGGGATGATGGTGTCGAGGGTTCGTGGTGAAGGTATAGGAGGGGGTGTTGATTGGCGTGATGGAAGATGATATATGGTGAAAAGGTGGTGGAGATGGTTGGTGGTGCGCGTGTTATGGATGAAATGAAGCGAAGGTGGTAGTTGGTGGAGTGCGCTGTGGCAGCCGGAGGAGGGTGGGAAGCGCTGGAGGCGCGTGTGAGGGTGATCGAGTAGATCGGAATAACTGGAGTCTTTGGTCTTCGCCGGAAAAAAACCCGCCTAAAAGTTTCCGGCGACTGCGCGTGGTTTCCGGCGGCGTGGGAGCTCGCCCGGAGAAGATTGAGTGGGAGAGAGAGAATAAGTATATGTTTTGTGTTTATAATATAAAAGATTGAAAATAAATGAAATTAAAAAAGATATGAAACTTTTATATATATATAAAACTAAAGTGACAAGTTAAATAAATTGAGGGGTAAAAAGTGTAACATTTTTATTATAGTTTTGATAAAAACGGTTCGGGACTCGTTTGAGCGACTTAACGGTCGATTCAATACACGAAACTTGCGCCATTGTTTTTCAAATCATTTTTCTGATAAAAATGAGTATTTACTTAGTTTAATGATTTCATAAATAGTTTTATTTAACTAAAAAGTGTTAATTTAAATCTATTTAATTAATTTCTCGTTTCTAAATCTTCGAGGGCAATTTCAGTCACCTTCTACTGTTCTGGGTCTTGGTCAAAACTAAAAAGTTGTCAGGAATTTCGTTTTACATCAAATTGCTTTAGAGTCCGGATTCGTGAAAATGTGATTTAGTGGATCGTTTTTGATAAATTAGTTTATATAAAAAAAATTATAAACGACTAACATGTAATAATAAATATGATTTTTGTGTTTTACACCTAAGGAAAGTTTTTTTGTATATGCTTCTAACTATTTAAGCCTAATAAAGGGCTTAACTAAGGTTAAGGAAACTCTTATATAAGTTAACTATGGTTAAATTAAAGAAAATAACTAAAAGCAATTAGATAAATATTCTAATAAACAACTTATAAGATATCTAATAAATATCTTATAAAATTAAACGCGAGTTATGACCAAGGTCAATAAATAAATATGACGTGGTTCATAAAATGATATTTTATGATCATAAAAATAATAACGAGACACGTCGAAGCTTGAAACGATTAACGAACGCGCGGTCAAATATCGACTCGCGGAACGTCAAAAAAATAAAAGTAACCCAATCATTATCCAAAATTCATAAGTAATACGAAAATAATATAATATCGACAAATAAAAATGTTAAATGTCGACACCACTCACGGAAACTCGTAAAATAGATGACGTCGAAAATGACCTGAAAATACGGAATGTTACAGTCCTTCCCCGTTAAATGAGCCTTGTCCTCAAGGCTCAAGTTGCGACACTTGACGAAGGTACGGGTTTGTAGAAAGATTCGGATTTTTTCATCCGAAATTGTGTTGATGAAAGAGTGTAGGTTTTAAGTGACTACTCTCAGTATGACAATGGTCTTTCCTTAATGCATAGGTAACAGTCTATGCACCAATAAACCGTAGGTGATTAGACTATGTATTTTGAGGGCCAACGAATGCAATGCTTATTTTCGTCAAAAAGTGTAATGTAGGAACTGTAGTCAAATAGTTTTATAACGAAAAGAAAAGTCTAATAAAGTGAAACGTGAGGTAGGCTATAGGGTTGACAACAAATATAGCAAAATGTTAATGGGTTGAGCATCGAGAAATAGTTAATGTGACCCGCTAACTCACAACTTCCCTACGACCCGTCCAACACCTCCCGCCTCTCCTTATAACCCTAATTATCATACCCCTCCCCTCCCCTAACCCAATCCAAACAACGCCACCCCCCCGCATTCCATCCCCGACTATATACCCCTTACATAAAATCACACCTTATCACCCTACATCCCGATCCCACTAACCCGTGACTCTCCCGCGAGACTCATTCTACCCAGCAACCACTTTAACCCCTCCGCCCCACTACCTGCAACTTACGTCATTACAACAAAACACACCACCCCGTATCGAATCCCATCACTCAACTTCTACCCAGCACAGGAATCTACCCACCTTCCTACCCCCTCCCCCCCCGTCTCATTCACCCACCTAACAGCAAGGCCTTCCCTAAACCCCTTACCCAACTACCTCCAACCAACCTCTCATTTCTCTACCCAGCTACTCTCCCACCCACTACCTACAACACCGGACCACCAACACACCCAGACCAACTACTAATTATTGCATCCCCCTCTACTTTCCACACCTAAACACATTTTATACCATCATCTCTCCGATATCACACTTCACCCCTCCCATGACTCCACCACACACAAAAATCCCCACCGCACGTACCATCTACACTTAAAAAACCCCAGCCTCCCACTAAACAAAACATCCAACACTCACATCGAATTACTCCACCATACATACCGCCCCCCCCCCCAAAGCCTCCTCCCTCCACTCCAATTTTAACCCCGATAGTTTTATGCAACCAATACCTTCCCCCCCCCCTAACACGGAAAACTACCACACAAGAGCCGTTTTAAAATAAAATATCCAACGTAATAATAAAATCAGATATTAACAAAATAAATCAGGTACACAACTAAAAAGCGTAACAAAAATATAAACCGCGCGACTCGAATTCTCCCAATGCTCCACTAATCAAATAAAAACCTGAGAAAAACAAGCAAAAACGGTCACCAAAATGTTGATGAATTCATAGGTATAATAAAAGCATATGTTTGAAATAATTTAAGAAATGTCTAATGAAAGAAAGTAGCTATACAGTAATTCAAAGTGATATAATCCGAATCCAATAGTTGTCAGTAAAATTCAAGTAATGTTTATAGAGTGGCCACAAGATCGAAGGTACTGGTGACTAAGTAACATATTCCGAAGTCCAAAACAAATAATGTAGACAAGAGAACACATTCATCAAGTCTAAGTATAAAAATGCACTAAGCTCATGACAACGAAGCGTTTATTCGAAATATTTATAAAGGGAATTGCACCATAGACGTAATATAAAACGGACTACACCAGTAAATCGTATTTTCACCAGTAACTAATTATAATGGAATGCACCAGTAAATTGATTACCCTCCTTAGGCAACACATTCTGCAATAAACTGGATCGCATACAATTTTGAAAACACTGTTGTCCAAGAGTACAACATCCAGTTGTTCAAAATCACGGTTTTAATATAGGGTATTCAACGATTTTCAAATCCATGAATTAAACAAATCAATAAGTACACTTATTAAAACTAGCATGTAACCACTCGCGTTTTATAAAAACCTGAAAAGATTGAAATGCAGACTATGAACTCACATTGATAAAGGACCACGAATCATTAATCCAATTAAATCACTACTGAATCTGCAACATCTCGACCTAAATTATTCGTTCGATTATAACACGTAATTAAATATATCAACGATTCGTAATCGAAGCCACCAAAATCATACCTCTTTTTTATAAGTAATACATACTGTATAAAGACATGTTATGAGAAATCCACTTGCTCGTCTTTAAACCTTAACCCTTAGTAATATATAGTATATATACTATTTTCCGGCTAATCATAACTTATGTCTGCATGCGATGATCGAAAATACTTATTTATTAAGACTCTTCGTATTTTTAGAACCGAACAAGGTCTTTAAAACTAGTAATTGAAATAATTATCAACCGACCTTATTTGTATTACTCAAAATCGAACTCCTAATGTATTAATAATTAGTTAAAAATATCCGTGACTTTACGATGACTTTATTTTCGACCCCGCTATAAATCTCAATTTTTTAAAACAGATAAGGCCTCGCGCAAAGGTAAAATGACATTTACGAACAACTTATCGTGTTTTCGCAGGAAGCTGAACGAACTCGAAAGTGCTCAAATCGTTTAATTAATAATCTGCCATATTTAATATATATTAAAATTAACTTATTTTCTACTAAAGTATATATTTCGATTACACTCCAGTTTCTTCGTTATTGGGAGTTAGAAGTCCCGTTTTATGTCTAAACGTCCGTAAAAATATAATTTGTTATCTTTTGTAAACCAAAGTCTAACTTATCAAAGTCTCGAATTCCGAATCCCATGTTCCGTTTTCTGCCATTAATTATTCGTTATATAAAGGCAAAAGTCCATTTTTAGTCAAATTCTTGTCTCAAATATGTCTAATACCGCTTATAACTTTATATAAATCTCGTTTTAATATTTATTCATGTTTTAACTAGACCGCGCAAGTTATAAAATTTTCCATCACATATTATTCGTTAATCAATTAAATGAAACAATTTATATATTTTTGTGTTAACTAAACTCACCCTTTTTCGGTGACAACACACTCAAACGCGACGCACCCCGGCTGTTTTCGCAGCCAAACCCAACAGCCCCCGGCTGTTAAACCAAACAACAAACAAACACCCCTTGGTGTTATAAGACAAACCAATCGCATCCTAATGCTATTGTCCAACCATCACCCCCTTTTGATTTGACAACCAACCCGGCTGTCCCAACAGCCAACCCGCAGTCCCCTCTGTACCCGAAACAAACCCCACCCCGTGGGTTAATCATCACATGCCAAACCGCACCCAATGCGTGTAGACACCCAACCCGACACTAACAAAACATGCACCCTCGCTGCTGCATAACAACCAAACGAGCACCCTTTGATATTTATAACGCCTACAAACACTCACTTGTCGGCTGTCTTACCAACGATCCAAACGCCCCATAAAATAAAAATAAAAATAACACATGAAACCATCCAACATGAAGTAAAATGAGTGGGTAATGGTGGCGTGGTGTTGCTGTTGGTGCAGCATGGCGGCTGCGAAGGAGGGGCAGCGGCTAGCTGTACACAGTAGATGGTGGGGAAGGTGATGAACGGACGGGGAGGAAAAAGAAGCGACGTTGAGTGGGGTGAAGGCTTGCGGGGGATGATGGTGTCGAGGTTTGGTGGGCGTGGTGATGGTAAAGGTGGGGGTGTTTGTTGATGTGGCTAGTGATGGATGAAGATATGATGGTGTAAAGTGGTGGTGAAGGTGGGTGGTGCGTGTAATAGATGATGATGATGCGATGGATGTATTAGTTGTGTGGTTCGGCTGTGGCAGCCGGAGAGGGGGGAAGGCGCGTGGAGGCGCGTGTGAGGTGGTCGATAGATCGAATAATTGGTGGACCTTTTTGGGACTTCGCCGAAAAAAACCCTCCGGAAAAGTTTCCGCGTACGGCGCGTGGTGGCCGGCGGCGGGGGAGCTCGCCGGAGAAGATGAGTGGGAGAGAGAGATATGTATAAGTGTGTGTGTTTATATAAAAGATGGAAATGAAATGAAATGAAAAAGATATAAACTTTTATATATATATAAAACTAAAGTGACAAGTTAAATAAGTTGAGGGGTAAAAAGTGTAACATTTTTATTATAGTTTTGATAAAAACGGTTCGGGACTCGTTTGAGCGACTTAACGGTCGATTCAAATCTCGAAACTTGCGCCATTGTTTTTCAAATCATTTTTCTGATAAAAATGAGTATTTACTTGTTAATATTTCATAAATATTTTTATTTAATAAAAAGTGTTAATTAAATCTATTTAATTATTTTCTCGTTTCTAAATCTTTCGAGGGCATTTCAGTCACCTTCTGACTGTTTCTGGGTCTCGGTCAAAACTAAAAAGTTGTCAGGAATGTCGTTTTACATCAAATTGCTTTAGAGTCCGATTCGTGAAAATGTGATTTAGTGGATCGTTTTTGATAAATCAGTTTATATAAAAAAAAAATTATAAACGACTAACATGTAATAATAAATATGATTTTTGTGTTTTACACCTTAGGAATGTGTTTTGTATATTTTTCTTACTAGTTAAGCCTTTATATAGGGCTTAACTAAGGTTAAGAAACTCTAGTTAGGTTAACTAGGGTTAAGTTAAAGGAAAATATCTAAAAGATATTTTAGATAAATATCTAATAAATATCTTATAAATATCTAATAAATATCTAGAAAATATCTTAAAAATACGAAAAGTTATAAATTATCATCGTAATATTTATTTAACACTTGTTTGACGTAAACTATTGTTTGGTGCCCGTTTACGTTAACTGATCATTTTTTTTTAGCTTACGTGATTTAACGTAGTGATTAAAATTAAAAGCGAACGCGTACGAGAAAAAAATAAATAGCGAAATTAAATAGTATTGTAAATGACCTGAAAATACGGAATGTTACAAAAAGAACCGACACCTAAACCTAGAAAGTTTTCCGAATTGGAGATCCAGTTACAAATTAGTAAAGTCTTAAAACAACGTCGCCCGGGGAAACATCCAGATATTGCTAAAAAGAACCCTAAACCTAATCGAGAAATTGAATTGAATTGGAGTAAGCGTTCTATCTTTTGGGATCTTGAGTATTGGCCCTTTCTAAAACTAAAACACAATCTCGATGTCATGCACATCGAAAGAACGCGCTTGAGGCTTTACCGAATACCTTGTTACAGAATGACAAAACCAAAGACACGGTAAAGGCAAGACAAGACTTGGAAACTTTGAAAGTTCGAAATGAGTTGTGGTTAGTTAAAAAACCAAACGGGAAGTTGGAGAAGCCTCATCCAAAATACTCTTTCACCACAGAAGGCAGAAAACGTTTTTGTAAATTCATCAAATGAGTTAGATGCCTGATGGGTTAGGATCCAACTTCAATCAAAAAGTGACGCTGATGATAACAATATAAGGGCATAAAATTCATGACTGTCATTTAATGTTGCATGGTTACTTCCTTATGGAGTACAACAATACTTGCCCAAAAGCATTGCAGCTCCTATAATCGAGTTTTGCTTATTCTTTAAGCAGCTTTGTGCTCGAACTTTGATGCAGCAGGACATGTCAGAAGCTAAAAAACAATCGATCAGTATCTTGATTGAGTTAGAGCAAATTTTTCCTCCTGCTTTTTTTGACATAATGATTCACGTGGCTATACATTTACCCGATGAGGCTATTCTAGGTGGCCCTATTCGCTACAGGTGGATGTTTCCATTTTGAATGATACAGAAGAATCTAAAGAATTATGTCCGAAATAACCAAAAACCTGAAGGTTTATTGCGGAGGGAGTTTACGTTGCAGAGACGATTTAACTTTTTGTTCGCGTTATATTAAGGATGATGTCGAGACGTGATTTAATAGTCTTGGCAGAATTGACGACGGTTTGCCTGAGAACGAACCAATAAATTCAGGTGTTCTGGTTCCGGCATGCAACTGAAGGGCAGAATGAAAGACTCGAGCTGACTCCAGGGTATGTTTGGTTAGGCAGTTGTATGGTTTGTACTTAACAACAGTCCTGAAGTCGACGCAGACATCTTGGCTTACAGAGAGTATGTTTCTTCCTTTTTTTATTTTGAAAAATCTTCTTTCTCGATGACTTATCCTAATATCATGAACTTTTTGCAGAAAATCGCCTGATAACGTGGAAACGAATTTTCCCGCGTGGTTTAATCACAAGGTAAATACATTAGATATATTACCTTGAGTTATTTGCTCATCTAAATCTGTTTGCATCTCTTTCGTAGATTCGTGAAAAAAAAGTGAACGACGGCTGTAGTGAAGAGTTATTCTCTTTGGCATGTGGACCTATTAGTACATGTACATACCCCGCTTGCATAGTTAACGGTGTGAAGTTTGTGGTACATGAACGCGATATACTTCATACCACTCAATGCAGCGGAGTTTCAACACTAGGGCTTGATGGCATGTGTAATTATGGTCAACTCGAAGAAATTCTGGAGCTCACTTATATCGGCAACCGTAAGGTTGTCTTGTTTCGATGTAAATGGTTTGACACCATTAACCCTAAGAACCTTACGACACGCAACAGGCGTTCTTACATTGAACATGACATACAAACTTTATTTTGACTGATTGGGAATTTTACAAAAATACCAATACATTCTGCGGGACACAGTAACACAAGTATTCTACCTTGCAAGGACCTTGTAGAAAACCACGTGGTTGGAAGGTAGGCTCGAACATGTTTATCATCGAGGACGTGGCAGAGTCCGATTCATGATGTTATGCATGTAGGCAGTTCATCAAATGTTACACTATTCTGTTGAATGACTAATTTGAGCATACGATTGAGTATAAATTCTTGAATCGACAGAAGTGGACGCCTCACCAGTTAATGATGACAATGCTAATGCTAATGAGGCAATGTGAGATGATGTCTATTGCACTTGTCCATTGATGATGATCGATGATGTTGTAGTGTCTGATGATGTGAAGTGAACCCTAGTACTAATGTTGAAGAAGTTTTATCTAGCGATGATTCTGACGATGACAATCGATCTTAAGATGTAGTTTGAATGAAACAGTTATTATATGCTTAAATGGTGTAATTTTTCTTTGAATGAAATTGTTTTTTTATTATGTTTAGAATGTGTAATTTTGCATTTGATTGGGAATTGTGTTTATATGTTTAAATGTTGTATTTTTTATTTGAGTGGAATTGTTTTCATATGTTAAATGTGTATATTTATAGGATTTGTGTTTAGCATTAATTGCGTCAACGAAACTGTGTGTTCTCTGTACTTGTTATTTTACAGCTTGGCGGCGTATTATATAGATCACACGGTTGGGGTGACGGTGGTATTCCACCAGTCGGGCCCAAACGGCCCGTACCGGGCCAGTGCGAAAGTAAGATTGTGTTTTTTATTATTTTATAACACTGATTATTTTTAATTCTTTTACTTGGAAATTTTCATGACTCAATAACTTATCTTTGTAGGTTCCAACCTGCGTATCGAGACCGGGAATGCGTCCTAAGGAGGGGCGTTTAGACAAAATGGCCAACGGACTTGTTCGATCGGCTTTGATTACGGAGATCTAGGTCGTTCCATCCTAAGGCGATTATTCAAGCATGTTGAATAGCCTAATGGGGGAAAACAATCAAGTACATTCCTTGCTTGCGAGTGGGAAGAAATCCAGAGGGTAATTAAAGCGCATATTTTCCCTACTCGTGGGTATTAATTGTGTTTTTACTTCTAGTCTTACTGTTATCGACGTGTGGATTTCGATGTATGTTTAAATTGGTTTGTTTATTCATATGCATTGTTTGTTTAATATGTAGAGCTATTTCGGAACCTAGCCTCTTGGTACAATAATCAGGATCAAGTGGTGATGGGGTATATGTCTATAACGGTTGGGGACAGGTAGCTAGGGTGCAATTGAAACTGAGGATCCTTTGGCCGCAAAAATAAGCAAAGGATCAAGGCTGATTCATTTTACAAGATAGGGTTCGGACGAGGAGCAAGGAATTCATCTGGCGGCGCGAAGAAGTGTGGGAGACAGAACGAAGATGAGTGGAATAAATTGTGACTGGAGGTCCATCCGGATCGGGTGGCGTGAAGTCTTCGAATGCTGCCAATCCCGAGCGATGAACACGATTCTAAACCCTATCAAGGGAAGAAATCATTCGCGCAAGGCAGGAAAAATAATGTAAGAATCTTTTATAATTTTTGTGATATTTTAAAAGTGTTTTTTATTGTTTATTTTTTGCTGTTATTAATTTATTCGATTCTTGTACAGAAAGTCAGAAAGGTCATTACGAGGACCTAATGAGACTTGGAGGAGGACGGCAACTCGAGGCGGAGACTGGGGAGTTTAAGACCAAAAAAACCTGAAGAGATATTAAGTAATTTAGCTCTGTTACATCTTTAATAACTTTATTTTATTTGTTTTTTATACCTTTTTTTTCTTTTTCTTTTCCTACAGTTGGATATGAAGAGCCATGCAGATCAGTTAGAGCGACGTCATTCCCGTACAAGACAGATCAAGATATTTGATGAAGTCGTTTCGAAGGTACCAACCACAGACTGTCGGGAAAGGCAGGAAGTTACCGGGTGGTGGTCAAACTTCCAGCAGGCGCGGTCCTCATGCATTTCCAGATGTTATAAGTCGGGCGGAGAGGCGACCGATATTGAGGACAAAGAGATCAAGAGGGCAGAGTTGTTAAGGAAGCAAAAACGCGGAGGCGCAAAAACAACGGGCCTTCAATTTGGCTGCATTGAAAGGACTGACGCGGCGTACCAAAATAGTGACACGATGTATGGAGCCTTAGGTGAGTATTTTTCTAACTATTGCACTAAGAAACCCTACTCGTCCATTTATGCTCACAGCTTTTGCAGCCCAACTTATGCCACCACTCAGCCCCTGAATGGCTCACTTACTCAATCCCTCCATTCCTTATAATCAACCCACTCCAACCTTCTATGCCGGCCCGTCTCAATATACCGGCCCCATGGATATACCGGTCCCACCTAGATATACCGCCCCACTCCAACCACTCCAACCTCCCTATGTCGGCCAATTTCCTTTCACTCCCGTCAACAATAATACCTTTAACAATTGTTATAATCCCGTTATGAACTCCAACCTAGCCTCTACTTCTAACAGTCGACCCGAACTTCCCCGCTTCATAATCAATCCCCATAATAACGATACGCGGAGCGTGTTGAATTGGGATCGAGATTAGGGATGGTTGGCGGCTGAAGGACAATGAGTGGGATAATGAGGAGGCGGACAGTCAACTAATCGAGTGGTGACTATTCGGAGGACGAGGAGGTGGGATTATGAGGAGGTGGCGGAGAGCGGTGGAGTCGGATTAAGGGCGTTTTGTTGCTATTGTCCTGGTTTGTATATTAGATTTGTTAGACTTGTTACTTTAGACTGTTATGTTTGTATCGTGAATTTGTACCACTTGTGAATAACTTTTAGACTTGTTTATGTATAGGTGGATTTCTTGATAGTAATTTTATCGTTCATGGATTTATGGTATATGTAAAAGTTTTATGATTTGTTATTGTATCGTATGGTGGATTTGGCGAATTTTGGATTTGATGAAACGTAGCTGAATTTTTTTTTCCAGGTTCATGTTAGGGTCGACATTGTCGACCCTAAAATCGAACTTTGGGTCGACAATGTCGACCCTAGCTTAGTGGAATGTCTACGAGGACTGCTGCAAATAAACTGCTTATTATATATATATCTTTGGGTCGACATTGTCGGACAAAATTCAAAAGAATAGTCACCCAACATTTATTTATTCACTAATTAAATAAATACATATATTCTTTATTTAAAACATTTATTAAATAAAAAACTTAGGGTCGACATTGTCGACCCAAAGCTTTTAAGCCTTGTCGACCCAAAATTGAGTCAAAGAGTCCCACTGAAAAGTGGTGGCCCCCATATGTCGACCCAAGTCTCAAAGGAATGTGTCGACCCAAAATGTTTTGGGTCGTAAATTTAGGGTCGCCGTTTTTGGGTCGACTAAGTCGACCCTTAGACCCTAGGGTCGATTGCTTTTGTTTTTTTGGGTCGAGTATGTCGACCCGAAGTCTTTCTTTTGTTGTAGTGATATTACTGTTCTGGGTGGTCTAGTTTTAGTTTGACTCCAATAATGTCTTGCGGAAATAATCAAAAAACTTATATACGAAACTGAGGTAATTACAAGTCTTCATGAAAACAATCCAATAAAAAATGGACTTTGAGTACGTTATATTTGTTAAAATTTTCTTGTTTCAATAACATCTAGGTGGTCCAGGTTTACATCAACTATGATACACATGTTGTGCAAGAACTGGAAAAAATTCGACAAAAAGACTTGTGAGTTGGTGGAAAATATGGTCGTTTTACTCGTCAACTCAAAGTAAATGAAACGTTAGTCTTTTTGGAGGTTAACTAACATACATTATTTCTATAAAAGTTCCTTTTCTAAAACACTTGTAGTGAATTGTTACATCTTGCTACAATTTAAGTATAGGTTATGTGCGAAAGTAAAGTGAATCGGCAGATTTACAATGATTTGGAGATCATTTGAGGACTTTTTTAAATATCTTAAGTACACGGATCGAATTACCAATTATTATAGCTTAAGAGCACACTTAACATAGAAGTAACCACCGTAAGAATTATTACAGTACTTAACAAAGAAATAACAGTTATTATAGCTTAAGGTACAATTGTTTAGTGATATGCTATTTCAATAATATTAGATATAATGTAAGAGAATAAAATAAAATTATATCACTTTTATTTTGACTAGTTTTTAGCATTTTTATCATCTTATGATGGTTATTGTAAAGCCCCTGCCGTCAACCAGGGACGAAACTATGACTAAATATGACCGTGTACACATTTTTTTATCCGTAATATAATAGAGTTACAAAGTAAAGTAAAATGAAAATTTCATTAAAACAATAAGACCCCTCAGTCCCACCCCCATCCCCCCCCCAATCCTCCCCCCCCACCAGCCCCCCCCACCCCTCCCCCGGGAACGGATGCTTATGATACATTTGAGAAAAATCGTTGTTTTTTTAAAAAATTAACACTACATCGAAAAAATATATAGGTGTATAAGGCACCCGCGGGACACCCCCTGGCTCCGTCACTGCCGTCAACCAGGGGCGGATGTATCATAGATTTTATCTTGATAATAATATACGTAATTTATCTTGTTTACAACACTCGTTATAAACACATGTTACATAGATTTTATAAAAGTTAAGTATAATAATTGCAAAAAATGAAATGTCAGTTTTTTTGGACAACGCGTTAAAAATTATTGTCCCAAACAATTTCTTTTTTTCTAAAGGTGGTACAAATGTTTTGGACGTTGACCGACACGGTGACTTGAAACAGGAGACAGTCGACAACAGTACTAGACGTTTACTAGACTTAGAGCGTTAGGTGTAGTAACGCCGGCAACGGCGTTGGCCGGCGTTACTACACCGTTGTCCGGCGTTGGCCGGCCAACGCGCGTTGGGGTTTTTTTTAAAAAAAAAATTATTTTACCCTCCTGAAACGGTTTGTTTATATTTTACCTTTTCCCTCTTAATTTTGAAAAGTTTCATTTTACCCCCCAACGGCTATTTTTTTTTTTTTTTTTTAAATTTAAATTTTTTTCAATTTACCCCCTGAATTTAAAAAAAAAATCATTTTACCCACCTCACTCAACTCACTATATATACAACACATTACCAAATACAAATTCACCACTCTTCAAATACAAATATACATCTTTTTAGCAATAAAAAAATGTCCGAATTTCCCAACAACGGTTTTATGAATCTCCTCACCGGGTCGATGACGCCGGAAAAGTTTCAACAATACCAACAAGAACAACAACAAGCTTTTTTCCGATGGCAACAATCACAAGTCCTAAACCGTGAATTCCAAGATCTACAACACAACCCACCATCATTAGAAACTTCCCAATCACTCACTCAACCTCAACAAGTCGATTCGTCAAAAAAAGGCGGTCGCAAGAAAAAAAATGTCAAAAAGAGGAAAAAATGTTGAAGACGTGCCCCAAGAGCCGGTAGCAGTGGGCTGTTGGCTACCGGTCGAAGAAGAATTGCTTGCAACATGTTACGTGGCCGTTTCGGAAGATAATAATGTCGGAAGGTCACAAAAGCATGAAACGTTTTGGTATCGGGTTTTGAACGAGTTCAATTCGAAAAGTTTTCAAAAACGTACAAAGGATATGTTGACTAGCAAATGGCATACGTTGAATGCCAATTGCCAAACGTTTTGAGATTCCACTCGAAATGGAACGCACCCGAACAAGTTGACTTAACCGGAGACGTCCCAGGGGCTACCCAGAGGATCTATTCGGTCACGATGCACGACCACGTCCGGCCGGCAAACCACGGCCCGCCAAGAAAACCAAATCTCACGCTACGGCGAGCACCGGTGAAAGTAGCGCATCAACCCAATTCGGGGAGTTAATGGAGCAAGAGCTTCATCTGAAACGGGAAGCCGCCGAAAGGGCTTTCGAAGCTAAAGCCGAAAAAGACCGCACACTAATGCGGTTGGAGGAGTTGAGGTTTCTAGCTACTAGCACCAAGGATTTGGACGACGACGACGCCTATTGGATCAAGAAGCAAAAACAATTAATCAAAAACAAAATGAGAAATGATTTGGGCGACGAGGACGACGAAGACGAGGACGAGTAGTTTTTTTTCGTAATGTTTTTTTTTCGTAATGTTTTTTTTATTTCGTAATGTTTTTTTTTTAATTTCGTAATGTGTTTTTTTTAATTTCGTAATGTGTTTTTTTTAATTTCGTAATGTGTTTTTTTATGTAATTAGTTTGCTTTTATTATGAATTGAAATGGTTAGTTTGTTTAATAATGTATTAATTGTTAGGAAGGTTTTATGAATAATAAAGGATTGGAGTGTGTTATTTGTGTTGTGTGTTTTAGGATTAGGGGAGTGGTGTTGGTGTTGGTGTTATGCTGATGTGGTGCTGACGTGGCAATCAAAAAATGATGTTATGGTGTTACTACACCTGGTGGAAAATAAAGTCCATCGCTTTTCATGCAAATAAATGAGATACGCACTTCGGCAGTGGGTTGTGAGTTGTGAGTTATGACAAAGGTTATAAATAGCGTGAGGCGTGGCGTGGCGGCATGGTCAAGTCTTACGCCTTTGCGAGTCATGGCGAGTCATGACGTTTTTAAGGCGTGACTTAAAGCGGCATAAAATATTAAAATATTTATAAATTTATATATTTATATCATATTATAAATATATTAAGTTTACAAAAAGTGTCAACATGTAAGGAATTAAAGTCAAGAATATCTTTGCATGTTAATTTTTTTATTTTCGCGTCTTATACATTTTTCACTCTCGTTCAAGTCAAGTCTTAAGCCCAAGCCTTTGTCTATTACGTGGCGTGGAGGTCACGCCTCACGCCTTTGCGAGACTTTTGCGCGCCTTTTAGAACCATGGTTATGACCCCATTGTGTTGCCTTTTTGTACATTTATACTGTATATGTTTCTTTTGTCAATATGTATTTTTTTATTTTTGGTTTTTTCTAGTAATTGGGTACTTACCCAAATAGCAATGTCACAGCCTAAGATCATTACACGGAAAGTCTTGACAATATCACAGACTAAATTCCCTTTTGTTTGCTCTAAGAAAACCCATCAAGAACAAGTTCTTTGTATTTTCTTCTGTTCTTTTGTATGTTTATCTTTTTTTTTGTGTTTCACATGTATTTTCAAAAGACAGAAAAGGAAGACATACGAGGGTCAGTTTTAGGCAGGGGTGAACCCAGAGGCGGACCCAGGATTTTTAATGGAGTGTTGCACAAAATAAATGTTGGGCAAACTAAAGTTAAACCGTAAGAACTAAGGTAGCACAAATTTTTTTGGTTGCACATACAAAAAAAACAGCAGTTTTGAATTTTTTTTGCACTTGACGACATAAAATCGGGTGTAGCCCGTGCTACACCCAGCACCTATGTGGGTCCGCCCATGGGTGAACCCATGTTGTACCAAGGTGGTTCCGGGAAAACACCTTGGGAACAAATGTGCACGACCACCGAATCACGTCCCGAAGAACTAAATCTGTACAAATTTTGTATTTTTCGGTATTTCCCGCCAAATACTAAAATTTTGAAGAAAAAAATTGCTAAAAAACTTGCAGTACCCCTACTGTGACAGCAAGTTTTTCCAACCAAGATCCGCTTTTTTCAATGTTAACAGTGGCTGAATTAAGGTGAAATCAAAGACGACATTACGGGATATAACTGAGAAGTATAACTTGAATGTGTGTTGTTCGTGCGTGTTGGTAATCAAAAGCACAAAACGAACGAACAAACAAATTCGAACAAACGAAGCGGAACTTTATTCAAATTACCAAACAAATTTCAAAACCAAATTTAAATGTCCCAAACTAATATTCAAAAGGCACAAAGAAAACTAATCATATTGATCCCTATTTATAAGAAACCAATGACCTAAATTACCAAATTTTAAACCAACACAAATTAGGAAACATACTAAAAATTAATTTACCAAACGCCCCTTCGAGTTTATGTCATTTTTCTAAACAGGTAATCAACAGTAAGTGGTGATTTTCGGATGCATTGCATGGATACTCTTTTGTAAATATTGGGTTATATTAAAAAGCAAATGTTTTATCGTTGAGGACTCGGGTTTAAACGTGTTATAACTTGTTTTTTGAAACTTATTGTAATATATGATGTTTTCCTTTAAATCATGTTTGGTGTTATCTATATCTTATGCAATGTACTATAAGTTGATGCACCTCGTGTTTCCGCTTTAGCGAGGTGTGACAGACTTGGTATTAATCTCCACCGCGACTTCAACTCTCCTCGAAACTTCAAACTAAACGAATCTTTCGTCTTCAAATTCAAATTTCCAAACGCTAGTGATGCTAGCCAATTTCAAAATAACGATCCGAAACAAACGTCGATGAATTCAAAACAAACAATAAAACGTTAACCGACAAAATACAAAACGGTCAACCAAACAAACAAATCGGCTTAAACGATCTTCAACAACGACAATCAAATTCAGGCAACCAACGTCAAACGCCCGACAAAACGAATATCCCAAATTTTCCAAACTAACAAATTTTCGATGATCGAACGAATTTCGGACAACCTAATAATAATTAAGTCTTCAAACACCAATAACGTTCTGTCTTTGTCTTCAACAAATAACGTTTTGTCTTTGTCTTTGAATTATGAGCTTAGTTGGACTAGTAGGTGTGTTAGACCGGTGGCTTATCGGCTGAAGTTACCCCAGGAGCTAAGTTGTGTCCACGACACGTTTCATGTGTCGAACCTCAAGAAATGTTTAGCTGAGCCAGATGTTCAGGTGCCTTTGGATGAGATCGAGATTGATGAAAATCTGCGATTTGTCGAAGAGCCTATTGAGATCGTAGAACGAGATGTGAAAAAGCTAAAGCGAAGAAGAATTCCATTGGTCAAAGTTCGTTGGAACTCTCGGCAAGGAGCTGAGTATACCTGGGAGCGTGAGGACCAATTTCAAAAGAAGTATCCGCATCTTTTCTCTGAACCCGTACCTTCCTCAAGTGCCGCAACTTGAGCCTTGAGGACAAGGCTCTTCTAACCGGAGGAGACTGTAACATTCCGTATTTTCAGGTCATTTACGATGTCACCTAATTTGCTAATTATTTTTTTCTCGTACGCGTTTACTTTTAATTTTAATAGTTAAGTTAAATCGCGTAAGCTATAAATCAACAATTAGCGTAAACGGACACCAAAAGAATTAAAGTTTATGTCAAGTAATCATTATATTATTTTTACAAAAGTAATAATCAACTTTTTATATTTTATTTTTATGGGTTGCGTAAAACGTTTACGTTTCGCAATTAAATACATTTAGGCATACCCGGAAGCACCAAAACTTTTCTACGCTTCAACAAATACCCACATTTATACCCAATACCTAAAGTTTTATTAAACTTTAGCCAAGTAAATGTTATTTACACTTTGTATACTAGGAAATAAAACAATACACAATTTCATGCAAGTTGATATCATTTATTTGTAAAATACAAGTTGTAACTAGTATAATATGATACTAGATAATTTGTCAAGTAACAAAAGACTTCTAGAAGCCTTTTTTGCTTCTACATATCAAACGGCAACAACAACAATTTAGATAAGAGAACTCATTTTTCATGCAAGTTGGCATGTACATCAACATTGCATTAAACCAAGTCATGTTATGTTTCACTTGACCAATATTCTTCCTTAATACCATGAAACTTGTCTCTTTGAACACTATTGCACCTTTTTGACCAAAACTTCCCATATATTGCAAGTAACTAATAAGGGTGCGTTTGGTTCGCAGAATGTTTTTGTTGGAATTGGAATGTGTTTGAGGAATTGGAATGTTAAGGATTGGAATGTTAAAGAATTGAAATGTTAATGAATTAGAATCTGAAAGAATTGGAATTTATGAAAACTATCGCGTGTTTGGTTGGAAAAAAATGAAATGAAAAAACAAATTATATAATTATATTAAT